>JAULKK010276688.1:0-14864 GCA_032355705.1 Rubia peregrina
GGCTGCTTGATTTTGTTCTCTGAATATGTGGCAGAAGGAAATAGGATTTGTTCTTTGAAGATCTTGGATCTGCCACAGTTCATTTGTCATCCTCCATAAAGCTGGTCCTTTTCCTTGAATCATAAGTACAGCCTGCAAACAATCAAGTTCTACCATTAGAGGAAGGAAGTTGTGTTGAATACAAATTTGTATTCCAATAAGACATGCTTTAAGTTCCGCGTGAAGGGGGTTAATAACATCACTTAAGATGCTACTTCCCATGCTGCATGTTTCCGCTAGATGATTTCTAACAATGTACCCTCCAGTTGGCTGGGATATAGTTGAGAATGAAGCATCTGTATTAATCTTGAAGCCTACATCGGGAGGTTCCCATTTATAGGCTTTGAACACCTTTAACTTAGGATGCTTGAATTTTTTGAAAATACCCCTGCTAACAGCATATTTGCAGTCATCCTTAATAACCTGGGGGTTAATTGTGAATATGGAAACACATAATTTGTGGAGCTCTAGTTTCATTGTTGGAGTATGAGGCTTCTTTCCATCAAAGATGAAACTATTTCTAGATTTCCAAAGTATCCAAACTAGAATGTTAGGTAAAACATGAATCAGGTTATTCATAGCCTTTGAAAAAGAGTTGCAGGACCAAAACCAGGACAAGGTATGAAAAACATGGGTGAAATGGATTTCTCCAGTTTCTATAATCTGAAAAACCTCTTTCCAAAGAATTCTAGCAATATAACAATCATTAAAGAAGTGGTTCAGACTATCCTGATGACAACAGAAAGGACATTTTGATGGAAGGTTAAAACCCATCCTTTTCAAAATATCATCAAAGGGGAGAAGGTTATTAACTAGCCTCCAAACAAACACTGAAACTTTGGGAGGGAGAAGAGAATTCCATACCTTTTTAAGTGATGGAATATCAGTCCCTGTACCACGAGCTATAGCATAAGCAGATGAGATAGAGAACAAACCTGTTTTTGCTGGCTTCCATACCAACCGATCATCCCTGTCAAATAGCTGAAAAGGTTTTCGAATTGCATTTCTAACAGTTTGATTAAAACCGATAGCCAGTTCATTGTACAGTTCATTCTGGTTGCTATGGAATTGTGCAATGGTTAAATATGTGTGTGGATGATCCTGTCGAAGTTCCCAATGATCAATTAGGGGACCTAAGTCTGTCCAATTAGCAATCCAGAAGCTTGAAGCTCCTCTCCCTACCAAGACTATAGTGTTAGACTCAGCCATGCTATTAATTTTCTTAACTCTAACCCACGGATCTGATTTCCTTGCTGATTCTGGTAAAGACCAGATCAGTTTGGACCACAGAGTGTCACCCATCTGCAGCTTCCAGTAAAGTTTCATTGAAAAACTCTCAATGATATTGCTGACATTTCTGAAATTTAGTCCGTTTTGGGTAACTGGACGGCATAGTGAGTGCCATGCCTTCCAGTGTTTACGAGTTTCAAATTCTGTATCCCCCCATAGAAAGTTTTTGAGCAGCTTTTCTATTTTCCGAATGGTGTGCATAGTTGGTGACATGACACACCATGTGTGTTGGGGGATAGAGAACAAGACATGCCTAATCAAAACTGACCTTCCCGCCAAATTAAGCCATTTATTAGTCCATTTCAGTATTTTAGAGCTGATTCTTTCAACTAAAGGCTGAAAATAGATATTCTTTTTCCTGCCCTTGAATACAGGTACTCCCAGGTAGGTAAATGGTAAAACACCTAATTTCATTTTTGTTATGCTCTGAATCAGATTCAACCTGGTTTGGCCAGTCTTTTTACCCGTGTAAAAACCACTTTTACTGAAGTTTACAAGCTGCCCTGTGGCATTTTCATAATGCTTAAGGAAGATAACCAGGTTTTCGAGACTTTTTTTTGTTGCTCTAACAAAGATGACAGTGTCATCAGCGTAGGATAGGTGTGAAATACTGATTGATCCTAAAGGCATTCTAAATCTATCAATGTAACCCAACTGGAACATGCTCTTTAGTCCCCTGTTTAGTAACTCTGTGATAAAGTTAAATAAAATGGGGGAAAGGGGGTCTCCTTGCTTTAAACCCCTAGAGGATTTAAAGAAACCATAGGGGCAGCCATTTATTAGAAGTGAAAACCAAGCCGAGCTAATGTTTCTAAGTATAGCTGAAACAAAAAGTCCATTAAAACCATATTTTAGAAGCAGGGAGTTCAACATAGGCCAAGAAACCCTGTCAAATGCTTTTGTCATGTCAAGTTTCACAATCATGTTGAGACTCTGGTTTCTCTTATCTAGCATTCTTATTAGTTCTTGCATAATAAGAATGTTATCTGAAATTTCTCTGCCTTCAATGAAGGCAGATTGCTCAGGAGATATGCACTTATCAATGACAGCCTTTAGTCTCTCTGAGATAATTTTAGAGAAAACTTTGTTAGAGAAGTTAGATAAGCTGATTGGTCTATAATCTGAGAAACCTATTGGGGTTTGGGTCTTTGGAATCAGAGTAATGAGAGTGCTAGTCATGTGTTTAGGGATTGGGTGGCTCTTCATAAACTGTATCACAGCTGCATGTAAATCAGTTTTGATAATGTCCCAGCATGACCTGTAAAATGTGCCATTAAAACCATCTGGCCCAGCTACACTGTGTTCACCTAAGTTAAATACCGCAGTTCTGACCTCCTCTAGATTAACTTGCCTCATCAGATCATTATTATCCTCCTGTGTTATGACTGTGGGGATGTAAGTAAGGAAATGTGTTAAATCTGAACCTGATGGATCTGTATTTGTGTCTGTAAGGAGTTCTGAGTAAAATTTAACACCTGCTTCTCCTATAGTATCCTGATCAGTGAGCCACTGGTTGTCCCGTGTCTTAATTTTACTGATTCCAAGTCTAGCCTGTTTGTCTCTAACACTATTGTGAAAGAACTTCGTATTAAGATCTCCATTTTGAAGCCAATTATTCCTAGATTTCTGTTGCCAAAACTTTTGTTCTTGTTCAAGAGCTAGGGTCAGTTCCGCATATGCCTCGGTTAGAAGTTGGGAATCCGAATTATTGGGGTGAAGGTCATTTCTTTCCTCCAATTCAGAAATTTTGTTCTCAAGACACTCGATATTCTTGAAAACATCCCCAAATACCTCTTTATTCCATACCTGAAGGTGTTTTTTCAGTCTGATCAATTTTAGAGAGAAACCAATCATGCCAGTTTGTGAAATAGGCATATTCCAACTAGAGTTCACTACCTCCAAGAACTGTGGATTTAAAACCCACATGTTCTGGAATTTGAAAGCCCTAGGATATGTTTTTTGTGGGGTTCTGGCTACTAGCATCATAGGGGAGTGGTCCGAGGGATGTCTAGCTAGAATTTGCACTGAGGATGAGGTAAATTTTTCAAACCATTCTAGATTAGCCATAGCCCTATCTAGTCTCTTCAATACCGTGTTAGGCTCTCTTCTATTATTGGTCCATGTGAATTGATTACCTACAGTGTGCAGGTCATTAAGTTCATTAATGGTAATGAAATCAGCAAAGTCATTGATACTCCCAGTAGGGGGTTGACATTTTCCTTTATACTCCAGAACTGATTTTATTACATTAAAATCGCCAATAACCAGGGAGGGTGTTTTGTCAGATTGCAATGAAGCTTGTATGGAATTAAACAGATCTAATCTCTCCGCTCTAAGATGTTTACCATATACAGCATAAAGATTAAAGCAGTATCGAGTCACTGTATCAGTGATTGTGAGAAGTGTGAACTGGTCATGGGATAGAGTGACGAAACCAGAAAAAGGATCATTCAACATAATCCAGGTTCTTGAATCTAAAGAAGAATATGCCGTTTTGAAACCAAGCTTAAGTCTAAACCCCTCCAGTTCATCCAACTTTTGTTTAGACTCAATAATTATCAAAATGGATATATTATGCATTTTAATTAATTTTTTGAGTCTAGTTAGAGAGCTGATTATGCCTCTTACATTCCATGCTAAGAGTTTAACATTCATGAAAAACATTGTTTTTAGACTTGGCACGAGTCACAATATTAGGGCTTTTAAAAAAGTTCCTAATATTAGTTTGAATTTCAGAGATACCTGGGTCCATTGATGAATTTCGAAGCTGTTCCAGGTTTCCTTCATTGGTGATTCTTGTCCAGAAATCCTGACCTCTATTTGGGAGAGTACCTGGGTGTGTAATTATCTGAGTATCCTGATTGAGATGAAACTCCTGGCTGGCTTGGTCTTTGTGAGAGTCCTGGATCTCTTCAATCTGTTTAGATGGACCCACCTCTTTGATTGTGAGAGAACCTTGACTTCCCATCCGTTGATTATCTTCTTGTTCCTGTCTACTGATAGCCTGGTCCAGCTCTGTAAACTGCATAGAATTAAACTTATTTTTAAGTACCTGACTGAACTCCTTGAATTGGTTAGTGAGTAATTTTCTGTCAAAATCAATAGAAGAGGGTTTAGAGATTTCTCTATAATGGTATTTGTGCATGAGATCATCTGATGCCTTCCAATTTGAGTGATTTCTCCTTAGAGTCTGCTCCTTTCCTTTTAACTTCTGGTCCCAGCTTCTGTGTACCTGCAATGGTCTAGAGGAACTACCAGACACGCTACATGCATTTTCCTTCAATGTTATTATTTTATTACTAGGGGTTATGTGGTGTTGAGATACATGATTAGAGTCCTTAACTAAGGCTTGAATATCAGTGGACTCACTGATTACCACAGGTGTGATCGGGGTTGTTTGGTCCGTGGTGATCTGCTTGGGATCCCGATTAGTGTTAAATTGAGCTGCAGGTTGCCATTTCTGATTTTGGTTAGGCTGAGTCCTAGGTTGTGTCTTAATTGGATTTACTGGCCTTTTGTTGAGGTTACATTCACCATTTTTGTGGCCAATTTTACAGCAAACTGAACAGTAAGAAGGGTGATCTTCATAACTAATTTTGTACCATTTACTGTCATTTATTGAGCCTAGTCTAATCCTATCAGGAAAAGCCCCAGTGAGATCCATTTCTACACAAAGCCTAATGTTTGAAGGCCTTGTTAGATTTATAGTGGGAGGATCAGCAAATATTAGATTACCTAGCCTATTAGCAATGTGTGGGATAGATTCTGGGTGAAAACAATAGGCAGGTGGGAAATCTATTGATAACCATATTGGGACTAAAGGGGGCTCTTCATGAATATCAAAGGATTTAGTCCATTTGAGTACCTTCATTATTGAGCCTCCAATGTTCCAGTTTTGCTTGATCCAACACCTTTGTATATCCTCATCATGCTCAAATTTGATGAAAACGTGGTTCCGGTCCAGAGCAGTGATGATGGCCTCCCCTTTAAACCCGATCTTTTTGAATTGTTGCCGGATATAATCCAGCGTAGGACGGCCTCAGGGGAACTTTCCAACCAAGTGCTTGTTGAATGGCTCTGCAAGTTGATCAACTTCTTCTTCTTGATAGAGGACTGCAATTTCACCTTTGAACTCGGTGGTGGGTTTCAGATTTAAGTTTCTACTGAAATGGGGATTAGGGTTGAGCTTGGAATTGGCATTCAGTCTGGAATTTTTGAGGATATCTTTGTATGATGCAATTTGGGGCGTGCTATATTGTTTATTGGGATTCAAGGTATCTTTTCCCAGTGGTTGTGGAGCACCGAGGGGAGGTGGCTCCGCCATTATCTCAGGCGGAGGACAGCGGGAAGAGGAATTGTAGCCGTTGACTGCAACTTTCTTATCCGTTATGATGGTTTGTGTGGCTGATAATTATTTGGGGGAATTTTGTTTTATTTTAAAAGGATAGGAAGTAGCTAGAATTGTAGAGAGAGGCGAGAGCATGTGTTGTAGAGAGAGAAAGCAGTTGGTAAGATGATCTTCTCTTCTTTTTAATTTAAATGACCCCTCCGATTCACTGAATAGATTAGCAAGGTTCTGAAGAAGAAGAGCACGTCACTCTCAATCTCCTCATGTAAAAACATGAACGAATTCGCTCGGGAAATTAATGACACTAGTGGCCATGTCTTTAATTGTGCAATGATTAAAGGTGGTTAAAAAAACACCTTCATTAATTTGAGTTCTGAACTCGTAATTGGTGTAGGGGATTCAATATAAAATTTGCCGAAAACCAATATCCGTTTCAGGTAGATTATAAATTAAACAAATCCAACAAAAAATCTCAACGTATTAATCCATCACACACATTCATCTACACATTCACACACATTCATCTAACCAAAAATGAAAAAAAAAATGAAAAACCAATTTTGAGTGCAAACAAAGAGGACACCAAAAGGAAGGAGAAAAAGTCGAATGAACACTACAATCCAGAAGTACGTTTACATCATACTGTGGACGAAATAAAGCAAGGAGTTGAGGCCATGGGGTTCGGTAAATGGGAACCCAATTGGGAAGTTTAATTGCCAAGTACAAGGAGCTGGAAGATGAGCTCACTGGAGATATTTAGGAGAAATTGAACTTGGAGTAGGAGTAGCGGAATTTGGTGGTCTATAATTACTGGAGATGGTTAGCGGGTGTGGTAGAGTTTTGGTGGCGACGATGGCACTAAGGGCGGTGGAAATAGGGTTAGATAGTTAGGAGAAGAGCAAACCCCTAAAGTCTTAGATAGGCTAAGTAATCCAATGAAGGCAACAAATTATTTAAAAAATGATTCTACAATAAAATCGTCTTTAATTCCAATGAAGGCAACCCTTTATGGGTGGTTCTGTAATAAAACCGCCTTTAGAAACTCTGAACTGCATTTGAAGATGGTTCCGACTTTGAAATTGCTTTTTAAAGGCATTTTTCAAATATAACAGGGAACATATTAAATTGAATGCCTTTGATGTCCATTCATCTACTAGTGCTGGGAGGATTTTCATACCCTAGAAATCTCCTCTTCACTATGGTAACTGCAAATGTAAATGCAAATGGGTGAGTCTACCACAAGTCAACCATTCAATCCACAAGAGTTTCTGGAGTTGAAGTCCACATGCCATTTTGGCAGTTAGCTGCTTGATCCGTGTCTCTAAGTTTCTCCTTTTCACTGGGTTGCATTAGCTCCTTGGTTCTGGTGAGCCTGGAGCTGGATTTCTCCGAACATCGGTGAGAGGCATCTGTTAGAGGAGTTTCGAGTGCAGTTCCATTTTGTTTTGAATCATAACGGTACTATGTTGCCTCCATTTTTATTCATAGTTGGTCATGTTAATCCCCACCAGATTACCACAACTTCACAATTCTAGTATTGAGAATCGTTTTGGAGCAACGGCAGGGAAGAATCTAAATCTCGCCAAAATCGTGAAGGCACCAACATCACACCTATAAAATAAGAATATCAAACAACAATCAAGATTACAATTAACCGAAACCCTGTTGTTATCCAGGAAATCCAATCAATAACACAAATCTTCAAAAAAAAAATCAGAAGTAGGCATCATTTAGGGAGCAATAATTGCCCTCCAAACCCGCCGTAAATGTAGTGCTACATGCTAGTGAAAACTCTGTTGTACATCAGAAAATTCCGTTCGATGACTACAGATTAACGTAGAAAGACTCTTTCTAATTTCTTAGTGGGCGGACCATGTATCCGCCACATGATGACTCATTTTGATTGTGGCCCGCAATCCATCACCACTATTGATAAAGTCTTCCACTGAATCCCGTCGTCTTTCCATCGGGTCCACCACGAGGCTGTCGTAGTTACAACTGACCATGACAAAAGTTTGTTGGAAGGGTAGACTTCACATGAAATGGGTATGAATTTTAGGGCTGGGTTAGTAAAAGAAATGTTAAGCTCCAGATGTGCTTTTAAGCCAGATATCCAAAAGGGGAGGGGTGGGGACCACCGCCGACCGTCACTTAAACCAGTTTTTGTAAGGAGTTGAAAGCCCGCCAAAAATAGCCTAGCTCGGCGCATTCTTCGAAGCCTCACTGCCACTAGTGGAAAAAGGGTGATCAAAGGCATGCAATCAAAGACAGATCCTGAGGAACCGACTTTAATTAGGTTCCGAATTTGGAATTCCCTCTCAAGTCATGTCTTTCATTTTATAAGAGGTTTTAAATTGATTAAAGGTGATTCGCCTTGGATGAAAATCTATTAAATGCGGTTCTATTTTAGATCCGCCTTTAATAGGCTGCCTTTAATAGGGTTTTCTGATCCACTATAAATATAGAAATCAATTCCTTAAGTGTTTTTCCCCGATTTGTTTTTCTGCTTAGGTTTTTCTCCTCCCTCCCTCCTTAGTTGTTTTCCTGCCTCTCCGAAAATCCCCTGCCCACCCTCACCCTCCACCCTCAACCTCCATCGCCGCCGCTGGAGATCGTCTCTGCCGCTGAGATCGTAACCCACCAACGCCGCTGGAGGAGGCTTCACCGCGCCGCTGGAGATCGAACGCCGCATCGATGCTCCGCTGCGTCGAAGCTCCCCTGCCTACCCCTACCCTCCTCCTCCGCCGCCACGTTGCTGTCACCGCTTGAAAACCCTTCGACGCATTGTTTGTTGTTGCTCTACCTTTTAATCATTTGTTGATTTACTCTCAAGATCTGGCTTTGCTTTAAGGTTGCCGAAAACCTCAGGTTTCCGGCAACTTATTCTTTTTAGAAATTCATAAATACGTTCCGAAATCGAAATATATTCCAGACCATAATCAAATGCAATTTTTGAACCACCTTTAATCGAGGGTTTTCCACTAGTATGCGGCAAAGCTTGCAAAGGAAGCGTATGATAATTCTTGTAAACGCTATCAAACTGTCTACAATCTTTTCCACAAAATTTGGCTCAAGGCCAATCTTTGACTCCCTGTTGTAAAGGAACTTGACGTAAATTTTATCCCTTTTTATACTCCCTCCGTCCCAGCATAAGCTTCACATAATCTTTTTCGCGGTCTTCAATAAACATGTTTGATCGTTAATATGTTTCACTACGTATAATAACGGTAAATAAAAAATTGATATTTAAAAAATACTTATTATGGCGAATCCAATAATATTACATACGATAATATTATTTTTTATATATCTATTCAAATATGTAGTCAAAGTTTGACAGTGTTGACTGCCAAATAGTAAGTGTGCAGCTTATGTTGGGACAGAGGGAGTATATTATTTTTCTCAATCTCTCTTCTCTATCTACCCTTAAGAGCATGTACAATGGGTCTCAAATGTGGGCTTAAATCTGGAATGAAAAGACACTTGAGCCTGAAAATTCCCACAATGGGGCTCATTTTCGGGCTGGAGAAACTCGAGCCCAGTCCTCCGCATCTGTTTTCTAATCCGGTTCAAATTCTGACGAGCATTTATTGCCCCTAACCAGCCCACATGGGCTCCTGTGCGCGGGCCAGTAGTACTCCTTTGTTTCAAATTTTCACATGCATTCTTGGCAGACACCAAACGTTACATTTTGCCATTTCAAAACAATTTTTTTGCCATTTTTCGGTTCTATAAATAGAGGTTCATGACCACAATATTTTCACACCACTTCCAATTTGTTTCGTTAGGTAATTTCATTTGAATTTCATTTAAATTTCAAAAATGAAATTTGAAAAAATAAAATCCAATTAAAAATTATAGGTGTATTATTGAATTTCACGTTTCAATTTATTTCGTTAGGTAAATGTATTTGAATTAATTATTAAACGTGGAAGTAAAGAGTAGGATAGAGAGAATCAAGTGGGGTCCATGTAGTGGGCTCAAATTAAGCTAACCATTGTGACAAAAAAAGGGTGATTTAGTAGTGGTCTCAAAGCTGATGTGAAAGAGAACGATTGATTATTTAATTACTTGAACCGGATCAAATCGGGCTCACCATTGTACATGCTCTCAAGTTTATTATATTTCAACAAAAGCAACGAAGTAATTATTAAGTATTATTACTAATCATTTTAATTGTCAAACATATTTTCCGCCAGTGTATATAAAGAATTTTGATCAATTAAATTAAATTAAATTAATAATATAATTGGCCTGAACATCCTAATAGGCCAAAGTGTACAGATTTGACTTAAATCCTAAAAGAAGATAGTTTTGCCCTTAGTTTATTGTTTTAACGACTTTGACTTGTATATCGGAGTACTAGTGTTCAGATAGAAGTCCTTACTCCTTAGTTTACATGAGAATCAAATCTGGGTACTTTACTCGGCCTAAAATTCAAATGTTTGCTTGGCTATCACAGACTACAACTAAATATCATACTCTGAGCGAAAAGTTGGATCCTGGAAAGGGTCTTTCCTATCACTATCAGGAGCTCCAACAGAGTCCAACCAGGCATTCTTCTGAATCCGGCGATATTCAGGAGCTCTGTTGAAGAGGGATGACCGGATGATGCACTGCATTCTTCAAGCGATCCTGAATAAAGTAAGGTAGTTAGTGAGGCATGATTCAAAGACAGGCCCCAACAAGTTCGCCATGCACCAAGCCAGGATTCTGATGATTGCAAGGAAGCCGCGTAGCCAATTCCTCGCTATCATAAAAACAGATGTCCAGTGAAGTGGTTTGGAGTCACCAGAAGCCTTTGAATCTAGAGTGAAATTTGCTTGCAAACATTAAAAAACAACAGAAATTACTTTTGAAACTACTGTATAGAATGTATTTCATCATCCAAATAGTGGTCCAATAAGGTGTTTTATCCTGCTAGAATGGAAGTTAATCAAGTCACTTCTATATTCCTAAAGATATGCCACTAGTACCCACTCTAAGTAGATAAGGGAAAACTAAGTCAACATCATGCAAAACCTTTGCCTAGCTTCATAAGAAAAACAAGCTCTCTCTCTCTCTTTTTAATGGATCTCATCATCAAAGTAACATAACAGCTTTATCATACAGTATATGAAACCGAAAATATTAGAAACTGACTTGTGTACAGAGATTAAAGAGGCTTAGAATCTGACCAAGAAAAGCTGTGAACGGACTACGAAGAGAGCATGTGAAGCATAGCAAATTAGCTATTAATATCTGCAATTCTGCTGGTGAAACTCCCATTTGACAATGTGCTCGAAACAAGTAACCAGTTCATGAATCACACTAGGCTTCAGAGATGCCGCAACCTATTTAAAGATGGCATTACATGTAAATTAACACTGAACAGAATCTTCCAAGTAGAATAGCATATTCGATAGTAAAGCACAGAGCACAGCATGAAAGAGAGGCTGACAGCTTAGAACTAGGACTATTAGACTATGCTGTTGAAGAAGCTGAAAGAATATTCACAACCAAAAGTCATAGAAATGATGACAGATTTCCATACTAAAATACAACGAATATTAGCTATCGCAGTCAACAAGTGATGGTAAGTGAAGAAATATATAGCATATCGACAACAATCCTTGAAATTGGATTTCTGTTTCACATCGAAGGGAAACGAGGATGATACTGCAAGAAAAAGAGTAATATGACAAACTGACAAAGTATTCTGAAAATGTACAATGGATTAACTGAAGGAATCCACAACTGAGCAAGTGTAGTTTTAACTAACTTCAAACCTTTCTCAAAAAAGATTGCTCACTGAAGTGGCGGAACTAGGGCGGGGCTGGGCGAAGCTGGGATGGGCGGGGCTAGCAGGGGCGGGAATGAACAATATAGCCTTCACCGCCCTGGCTCGCCCCCTAGTTCCGCCGGTGGCTCACTCTCATCATTGGTAGGCTTAACAGAAGAACACTCAAACAGGGAATAATTGGTGTGTATCTACAAGCATGTGATTAAACTAAATCAAGAGTATAAACCCTATAAACCCAACAACGAACACGATTCTTCTTATCTTAAAGTAAGAATTCGGAAAAAAAATCGTATGCCAAAAAGAAAAACGCTAAAACAGTGAACATCCTAAAAATCAACAACTCGATCCAGACTACAATAGCAGCTCAACCAATGGCTTATCATTTGACATTTTCTCCTACCAACTATGGATAAACAGAAAAGAAGACAGGCTCCAAAGGTTTTACAGCTGACGGTAAGTCAGAGGAAACAAGAAACCTGCAACAAAATTGGTCGGCCCTTCAGACCAAACAAAAAACCTGCCGGAAAATTCGCCGGAGAGGGGAGGGCAAAAAAAATTTGGACCATTTCTCGATTTGTGCGTGTCATCCTTGCGCAGGGGCCATGCTAATCTTCTCTGTATCGTTCCAATTTTATCGGATGTCCCCGAAGGGACGAACCATACTGCCCGGCTGGCGCTGATATCTGTCTCTTTAGCTTTGCTTTTCGCCGATGTGGGATGTGTTGAAGAAACCACTGCTACATGGGCCGTGGATTTGGATGAAAAAGCCCATTGCGTATATGAAATTAATGAATCCCAACTTTTTTACTCTCTTCCTATTTACTTTCAAGGGTTTTATAAATTTCTAAATAATCTCCGACATTTATCATAGTTTAACGAATTTTATTTCTTTTCTAATTTCTCAATTTATTATTTCTACACAATATTTTTTTATTCTATTAATAAAAAAAAATATGTATCACTGTTGAATTTTAGTTATGTTGCCTTGCATCTCCATAACTTTTACCGTAAATTACACTGTACCCTGGGGATATCCACCGCATTGTATCCCCAGTGGTATAATTTGATGATAACTACCTGATGATTACTACCAACAAGTTACAACACATGCAACATGATTTCTTTTAAAATTTTGAAATATAGAATATACTAGATTATAAAGGGGATATAGTACTCATTGTACCCTTGGGTATAGTTATTGAACCTTTACCATTTAATTTTTGAAATTCAACTAGTTTTAATCAAATATTTATATATATATATATAATTGGTAATAATGCTACTATTTTGGGATTTTTTTTTTAACTTTGCACTGAGGTTGAGTTGTAGAGTCGCCCAAATTCAGTCGCAACGTTTCAATTGCCAACAAGTTAAGATTTACCACATAGAAATAATGTGTTGTTGCTTCCACTCACGTGTATGCAATTTGTGCAATCTACTAACGGTAGATTATGACATAATTACATAATATTTAAATTCTGGCATGGTGCTTAAACCCGTAGTTTGAAAGACCTTCGGTTGAAAGCCACAAACAGGAAGTCATTGAGCCAAAGTCACGGTTGTATAAGTTTATTGGAAGATCAAATCTAATAAAAATATGTATGTCTTATTTTAAAAAGACCTTGACAACTAACTGTAGTTTTTAGGTAAAGATGAGGCATCACACGAGTATAAATACACACTCCACCTGCCTGCTCTCTATGGGGTGTGTTTGGCACAGTCGTACTTATAAGCAAAACTGGCTTATTTTGGCTTATTGTGAAAGCATGGAAGACCAACTTTTGCTTTTTGCCAAAATAATAGCTTTCGCTTCTTAAATAAACACTTTTTAGCAGTTTACCAGCCACTAAAAAGGTAATTAGTTTACAAACAAAACCCTTATAAGTTATGTCAAACACACCCTATAAACGTCATACTTCACCATTCATCAATAAAATAGAAATCGTTAGAATTGTAAAATTTACAAGTATATAAATGTGAATTTTGTGTGTGAGATCTTGCTAAATTCATTACATTACAAAATTTTAGAATATACATTTTTTACCATGCGTAATTTAATACATTTAACTTTTAATATATACTAGGTCAACGCCAAAAGTTTTATTAGTAACTCGAATTACATTTTTAAAATCAATGTAATAATAATCTGCATGACTTGTCAATCAACAAATTTTGGTGTATCTGGTTTTGAATTGATTGAATTTTCAGTGACCCTATGGATAAGAAATAAAGACATTTCAAAACCAAATTGTATTTTAGTAATAAAATTCTGGTTTCGCTTTCCGTCGAAACATACTTACTTTGCTTCTGCTAGTTGAAAAAATTTGTTAGGCTTGTGGAAGATCAGCCGAACCTTCGACGGGAGCCTAATGAGTGTACAACATTTTCAGGTTATCGTGGAAAGATACGTTAAGGTGGGAAAGGCCACCAAGCTGAAAGGTACAATGATAAAATCGACCGGAGATATATGTTCGACAAGAAAAGAAAAGGCCCGGATCACCGTTAAAGCCTTGCCTTAGGAGGTATACCTCACCAACGGAATACAAGATGAGTATCCTGGTAGTCAACAAACGCGTACTCCCCCCACAGACACCTATGCAGAACAATCAGGGGAAAATGTGTACCGAATTGGATTGTGTACGCTCTAAATTAATCCCAGAAAGAATCACCGCCTATTTCTGTCATTTAGCCAACATTGACTATCGACGCCCGATCACTTTTTATTGACAGGTGAATTAAAGGTTGAGATCAGGCAGAGATGGAGCACAAGTATGGGTGGCAAATGGGTGGTCGGGTCGAATACGAGTTGAGTAATATGAGTTGTCAGAAAATATGGATATGACCCATTTTATGATAGGTAAAAATGGGTCGGGTTACAAATGGGTTGGATTGAAACCTGCGGTTAAAAAAATATATTCAACACATGGGTCAAAAATGGGTAAACCTGCGAGTTTCAACCCACATATGAACCCATATGTGTTTATATACCAACCCATATGGTTAAAATCCGTGAGTTTCAACCAATATAGTTAACCATATGGGTTTATATAACAACGCATATGGGTAAACCTGCAAGTTTAAACCCATATGGGCAAATCCGCGAGTGTCAACTCATATGGGTATACCCTCGGTGAACCCGCAAATCCAACCGTTCATCCCATATTTTTCAAATACTCATTTAACTCATTACTCATTTAAATCTTTATACATTTACCCATATCCATAAGAATTTAAAAATAGATAACTCACTTGACCCGCGAGTTACGGGTCTATTATGTCACCCCCACGTGCAGGTCAAGGTATTATGGCCTTACCATCAGTAAACTATGATGGCCGCTATGTTAGTTATGGATCGTTAATTCCTTGGAACTTAGAACGCCCTCTATGTTTGTATACTAATGTACA
>JAULKK010276697.1:0-25036 GCA_032355705.1 Rubia peregrina
TACCTGATTCAAGTAGCTCTACAGTCTCTTATTCTGTTGTTATTCTTCATTTTCTGTTGTCATCATTTCACATTCGACAGGTATCAGTCTAGTTAAACACATTTCATGCTTTGAATAAAAATCTGTGAATAACAAGTTTTGAATTATTACTCCCCAATCTGTTCAGACTTCACAGCAGGACAGAAACACGACAGTTTGTAGGCAATCATTTAAAATTGAACTATATAAATACAGCCATAAACCACAATATCCATAATTACGCCTTACCAAACTTCACTAGAATGCTTCAGAAAATTCATCAATTCATCACTTCAGTAATTTGAACTTCAATCAAAAGAATTAGAAGAGAAAAGCCTAGTAAACTCTCTCACACACATACATAACAAATACTCTATTTCAACAGTAGATTTCAGTAACAACGACTAAGCATTTCACATTACATAGAAACATTAAAAAAAATGCCAGCGAATGCTACCTGTAGTCAGAGGCAGCATGTAAATTAACGGTGGTGAGGGCTTCAGAGTCGTAGGTAGCACGTAAATTAACGGCGATGAGGGCTTCAGAGGCATCAATGTGATGTCGCTCATCACCGAAAGTACTACTGTAGTTGCTCTTAATCGACCACGAGGCGCTGCAACCGATCGCTCATCGTCGGAGATCACATCAGAGGTCACAGATGGACGGGATTGCGAGACAGTGACGGATTCCTCCGGTGGGAGTTTAATTTGGGGATATCTCCTTCAAGAAAAAGAAGCAACGAGGAACGATGAGAACACCTAAGGCATGATCGAGATTTTGGCAACTTAATTAGTTTTAATGTATATTTTTCATTAAATCTGAGTCGTTGTTTTATCAACATAAATGGCCAGGATTTGTTTACACATAAGTGGGTATTCTCACCTAAGATAGGTGTTCTCACATGATCCCAATTCTATATATATATACATATATATACACATATATATGTATATGTATATATACATATATATATATATATATATTGTATGTATAGAATCAGGTTCACGTGAGACAGCATAGTTTATGTGAGACAACCTACTTATGCGAGACCAAATCTGGACCATTCAAACAATATGATCAATGGCCAATATTCAATAACTAAAATACATTGAAAATATATTTTCGTTTTAAATTTCCCTCATCGTAGCCCTCCTCCACCAGCAACGATGGTAACCACCTTCTTCTCCGCCCTTCTCCGGCGCTAACCCCTTATCCTCGGCCCTCCTCCGCCATCGATCATTCCCCACCTTATTCCGCCATAGACTGCCTCTCCGCCTTCCTCCACCACTAACCGATAGTAATCGCTCTCCACCTTCCTCCGCTGCAACAATTCATCTCTTTCACCTCCTCCGCCACTTATCACTCTCTAACGCTAGCCCCCTTCAACCTTGAGGTATTTCCCCCCTTTTCTAGGGTTTTAGAGGTTCGACTTGCTTTGAATTTCAATTATTTATCAATTTGATGTTAATTTGCTTATGGTTTTCTCGTGTTTGATTGTATGACTGTTTGTTTGGGATTGCGAGTGAGGAATTGGCTAGGATTTTGAATGAGTTCTGAAATCATGTATTCATGATGAATCTATGATTTTGAGGAGCGGAATAGTGTGGTAGTCTTCGTTGCTTCTCTGTACCTAAAGGATGCAGAAAAGGTATAGTATAAGAATGATATAGCTTGTTTATTTATCTATGAATGAGAAAAAAAACATAATGGGGAAAATAAGAGACCATACAACCGTTTTCCATTGTCCTTAATTATTTATCTAATGTACTTACAATTGATCATCATTTTCATTCCAATAAGTGATTATTGGTAAAAAATACTCCTGAAGCAATATTATGCTAAACAGTTGTCAATGGCGTATAGTATGACAACTGAGTTTTAAGTGCAGATTACAGAGGGTATGTTGAATGCAACACATGTTCAGCTTGATATAAGGAATCGTGAAAGTCTCTATTCTCGCATTGCTCAGGTATATTTGTACATATCGAACTAACAGTTTTGGAGTGTTCCATGCCTGAATTATTTTAAATCTAAAGTTATTAACTTTACAGCTCGTTAGTGTCTACAGGTTATAAACTTAAACATTTCTTTGTCTCGTGTTGGGTGATGTTGTGATTAGCTTACTGCCTGCTAGTTGCCATAGCATTATTGCCAATGCTTGCAGTGAGGTACTGGATCTTTACTTCATGAGTTATTTAAAGACATAGTAGATGTTACTTCTGTAATTTGAATTGATCCCATGACATAATGTTTTGGGAAAATTCCTAATGAAAATGTTTGATATAACATAAATATTTAGTTAAAACATTTTCATGTTCACAAAGCTGAGAGATACTAGGAAATGTCATTTTTTATGTGTTTTTCTTCCTTCCTATCAGGATTTTTCTCCAAGAAAGACTCAAGTAAATTCACAAAATGAAGTCAAGTTCCATCACTTTACAATTTCCATGTAAAAATCTAATTATAACCCCCAGATCCCTAGATTAGGTTCTATTGATAGCAGCAACCGCTGAAACTGTTTAGTTATTCATGTTTTTAGACCACACTATGGTTATCAACTCATTTTACTGTGCAGCTGAAGAAGCATCTTGTCATTGCTAGTTATGTTGATGAGTCCATGTCAAAGGTAGATGAAGCAGCAAAGCAAGCAGGCATCATTATTTTGGGTGAAATGGATTGGATCCTGGAATCGGTACTTTTATTTTGTTGCTAAGATTGTTTATGGGAACTTGTGGATAAGGAAATCATAAATGAATCTATTCTTTCTTGATTCAGATCACATAATGGCAATGAAATGATAGATGAAGCACATTCACAGAATGGAAAGATCAAGTCCTTCACTTCTTACTGTGGAGGTCTCTCATCTCCTGAAGAGGAAAACAACCTACTAGCTTATAAGTTCAGGCATAATGTTATTCAGTCAATTCCTCATACTTTGAGTTACGATGAATGTAAACAATTTTACCTCAGTAACATGCCGAATCTCGTGTGCTTAATATATTGTCCCCTGCTGTTTGGACAATGTTGTGCGGTAGAATTCAAAAACAAGGATATGAATTTATTATATGTTTGGTGGCGGGTAGATTGAGCTTAATATACTAATCGCCTTACATTCGCCTTTCATTCGCCTTTATATGTTTTTTTCCAGTTTGAGTCCAGTTGGCTATTCAAACTAGGCACAATCCAGCCACTTACAGATGCAATGGAGAAATTTTGCATGTCCATGATGAACTTTAAATTTTGTAAGAATGTAGTCTGTGGATACAATAACCAACACACATATTGTTTCATTTCTTTTCTTTGAAACTAGTATTAGCTCATTGTTTATGTTCGGTTGTAGCATTTATGTATCGTAGCTTTGGCTTAGCAGGCTTGACATGTTTTCCGGGGCTTTAGTCTCAAGTATACTCCACACAATCTTATTGCACTATGTCCATTGTATTTCCCCCTAAAATTGGTCTATTTGCTGGTGACCAACTCTATGATTCTGCTACAAGGTTTAGGATACCTGATCTTCCAGCTTTTGGGCTTGATTGCCTTCCAAATCAAAATTTCTTGCTTTATGGAGAACTATATGGAATAGAAAATTAATTTTAAAAATAATAATTAACCTTACACGAAATTCTTAAATTTTAACAATATTAATTTCAAACACCCACACCTTTAAGATAAAGCACCTACACACAAGAGTTTAAGCACCTTCATCACAAAAGCCCAACAACTAAAGTTGAAGCATATTTTTTTAAAATGAAAAATAATAGAAGTTTAAATACCTTCAATATATTTTCAAAACACCTACAAAAATAGGTTGAAGCACTTACACATAAGTTGAAGCAACTTCATCATACACCTAAAGATCCAACAAATAAAAGTTTAAGTAGATTCTAAAAAAATAAAAAAATAAAAGTTGAAGAACCTTTGACACGTTTTCAAAGCACCTATAAAGATAGGTTGAAGTAGGTACACTTTACATTTTACACTTAAAACCCTTACGATAAAAACTTGCACGAAATTCATAAAGCACCAATAATGTTAAATTCAAGCTCCTACAGCCATAAGTTAAAGCACCTGCACACATAAATTATGGAATAATATTGTATATTTTAATTGAAGCACCTACTCATTACGCTCAGTTTAATTTAAACACATACTTGCCCAAAATGTTTAAAGCACCGAAAATACATTTTTCAAGCACTCACACCTTTAATTTAAAGTATCTATGCACATAAATTGAAGCCCCTTATGCTCAATATAATTTAAACAAAAAATCAAACTTAATGCACCAAAAATACCATTTTCAAGTGGCCACACATTTAACTTGAAACACCTACTAGCATAACTTGAAGCACTTACTCCTTATGTTTAATATAATTTAAACAAATAATCAAACTTGCCCAAAAATTTTAAACAACCAAAAATACCATTTTCAAGCACCCACACATTTAACTTAAAGCACCTACAAACAAAAATAGAAGCACATACACTCCACGCTCAAAGCACTTATAAGAAATAATTAATCATGCATGAAAATTTTAGAACACTCATTTTCAAGCACCCACACATTGAACTTAAAGCACCTACAAACAAAAGTAGAAGCACATCCGCTCTACGGTAAATGTAATTTAAACAAATAATCAAACTTGCACAAAATTCTAAAAGCACCAAAAATACCATTTTCAAGTACCAACACCTTCAACTTAAAGCACCTACAAACAAAAATAGAAGCACCTACACTCTACGCTCAAAGCACTTGTAAGAAATAATCAAACTTGCATGAAAATTTTAGAACACTCATTTTCAAGCACCTACACCTTTAACTTAAAGCACCTACAAACAAAAATAGAAGCACATACGCTCTACGCTAAATATAATTTAAACAAATATCAAACTTCCACAAAATTCTTAAAGCACCAAAAATGCAATTTTCAAACACCAACACCTTTAACTTAAAGTACTTACAAACAAAAATAGAAGCACCTACATTCTACGCTCAAAGCACTTATAAGAAATAATTAAACTTGCATGAAAATTTTATAACACTCATTTTCAACCACTCACATCTTTAACTTAAAGCACCTACAAACAAAAGTAGAAGCACCTACGCTTTACGCTGAATATAATTTAAACAAATAATCAAACTTGCACAAAATTCTTAAAACGCCAAAAATACCATTTTCAAGCACCAACACCTTTAACTTAAAGCACCTACATAAAAAAATAGAAGCACCTACATTCTACACTCAATGCACTTATAAGAAATAATTAAACTTGCATGAACATTTTAGAAAACTCATTTTCAATCACCCACGTCTTTAACTTAAAGCACCTACAAATAAAAGTAGAAGCATCTACGCTCTACACTAAAGATAATTTAAACAAATAATCAAACTTGCACGAAATTATTAAAACACCAAAAATACCATTTTCAAGCACCAACACCTTTAACTTAAAACACCTACAAACAAAAATAGAAGCACCTACACTCTATGCTCAAAGCACTTATTAGAAATTATTAAACTTGCATGAAAATTTTCATTTCAAGCACCCACACCTTTAACTAAAAGCACCTACAAACAAAACTAGAAGCACACACGCTCTACGCTAAATATAATTTAAATAAATAATTAAATTTATTTTTTGTATTAAAACTGCCAAAATGTGAAAATAATTGTTTCCTGGACTTAAACATGGGTGATCATGGGACAGCACAAATGATAGTACTTCATAAAAAATGTGAACGTAATAATGAGGACAACAATTGAGTATATTAGGCCTGACATTGAGATGGAGTATATTAGGCCTGAAGATAATTAGGCGCGGTAAATTTAAATCAGATCCATTGAAGTGTTTGATTCAACGGCCAAGATGATGTCTCACATAACTCCTTTGTCTCACATACATCCCTTGTCTCACCGGATCCCTCCCCTGTATGTATATGTGTATACATACATATGTATATAAGGAATGGTTCAGGCGAGACAACATATTTATATGAGACCATCATTTTATGTGAGACCATTTAATCTAATGGTTGTAATGATCACTTTGAAGTCTAAACAAATTAAGTTCGTGGATTTTTATTTTGCGTTATAAGAATTAAAATTGGGTCTTAACACCAAGTTCGGACCCTGTTCAACTGGACTGAAGTCACTGAACCTTCTATGGCGCGACCATCATGGTGTCAGACTCATTTATCCCCCATGTTACCCTTGTTGACCAAACTCTCAACAACTCTGAAACCCCGAGCCGCTGAGGCGTAAGCACCATCGTGGAGGTGCGGCCCCATGAACATGAATCCTAGAAAGCTAATATCTACTTTTGTTTAAATTGTATGCTGAGAAAATGTCATGCTTACCTCTCTTGATGCCCATTGAAGACCATTGTGTTATGGTCGAAAGGACCACATGCCCTTTTACCTATGAATACCCATGTACTCATTTTCCCTCTTGCCACACTGTTGGGGCCGATACAGACGCCAAGGTTGATTCAAGGAAGGGACCCTCAATTTGGTTTGCTATACCAGTACAATAGATCGCCACTTCTAAGTGGCCATCGAGTTACTCTATGGTTGAGTAGGCGTGATGTTTGGATATCAACGCATGCCTCTCCGTGAAGAATGGGTTGGATTTGAATGTGTTAGGAGTTCTTTGGTTTATATGTATGCTAAATTTAGGGAGCTTAGTCGTGACCGAAAGATGTTCTATGAAATGCCTGATAGGAATATAGTGTCGTGTTTATGGGTATGCATAGATGAGGGAGGAAGATGAGGCTCTGATTCTTTCCAAGATGACCACGGAGCGCGGTTAGGATGTTAACGACATCACATTTTCGAGCATAGTTTAGATGTTAATGACTTCACATTTTCTATAAATACAGTATTCACATTGTCTGTAGTGATCAAATTATGGCCACACATTACATGTTGTACAGATACTGAGTCTATGTTTCTCGAAATAAGAAGTTAAAGTAAAATGAGTTGTTCTTTGGACTGTAATTGTGTATGCATGTATAGGTTTTGGTTTTTGGCTGATGATCGCGATTACAGTGTGTCGGGTTATTTGGAATTTGATGATACTGAAGATCATCGTGGGTCGGTAATTCTTTGATTAAATAATAGAGTCATTTTTCTTTTTAGTGACTGTCTTGACGAACTGGGGTCAGCCTATTGTGATCGATGCTAAACTCATCCTTATTCTGTATAGTTCGAGGTTGAGCCCTTTCTTTGGCTACTTTGTTATTTTACAGGTTTGTGCGGACCCTCCTTAACCAGTTAGTGAATTCTGTATAGTACTTTGGTTGCTGCTTTGGTCATATTATAGTAGTATTGTAATGTCAATCGTTTCAATAAAAATAAGATTTTACATAATCGGGTTGTGTTTAGAAACAACGAATATGGACAAATTAAATTTCTAAGTGTAGGATTCATTCTTTTGTACCTTCTGTCTAAGATGTCAAACAGATAAATATGAATCCAAAACTAGAAAATCTAATCCTTGGGTCTTTTTTTATGTAATTCAAAAAAAACCTTCTGATCTCCGACCTATTAGCCTCTGTAATATGATCTACAAAATCATAGGAAAGATACTAGCTAACAGATTGAAGAAGATCATGGGGTTTCTCATTTCTGGGAATCAGGCAGCCTTTGTGCAAGGAAGATCAATCATGGAGAACTCCTTAGTTGCGCATGAGCTAATTGAGCATATACGCCGGAAGAAGACGGGGAAGCAGAAGTTGGCTGCAATGAAGATCGACATGAGTAAAGCCTATGATCAGGTCTCTTAGGACTTCCTTCATCAGATTATGATCTGGATGGGTTTCCCTCCAACCTGGGTAGCTTGGGTGATAGAATGTGTGACCTTGGTCACATATTCCATTAAATTCAATGGTCACCAATCGGATCCTTTTACACCAAAGGAAGGACTGAGAAAGGGTTGTCCCCTATCTCCCTTCCTTTTTGTCTTGTATCAGGAGGCGTTCTCATCTATGATGGTGTCTCAAACATTCCAAACACAATGTAGGGGTTTTCGGATTGGAAAGGGAGTGAGCTAGTGTCCCACCTCATGTTTACAGATGATTACATACTCTTCTTTGAAGTATCAGAGGATGCAATAAAAAAACTAACACAGACTTTGAATCTCTTTGCGGCATATTCAGGAAAATGCATTAACTTTCATAAATCATCCCTACTTGTCAGCCCAAATGCAATTCCTCAGACAAAAGAGAGTCCGAGTCTCAGATTTAGGATCTTTGGTGATATGCTAAGAGACAAGTACTTAGGGCATGATATAGATTTCGCCGCCTCAAAAGTTTTCATGTTTGGCACACTGGTACAAAGAATAAAAGCAATGACAACATCATGGAAACTTAGTAATCTCTCCATCGTGGGTAGAGTCACCTGCAGCAAGAATTTCCTAGCTTCAACAGCCCAATACAAATTAGCCACCTTCAAAATCCTATCTACGATGGCAACGGAGATAAACAGGCATTTAGCAAAGATCATTGGGCGGGAGATATAGAGGGCCGAGGTATTCACTAGAAATTATGGGCCAAGATGTGTCACTCGAAGTGGCACAGGGGACTCGGTATGAGATCATAAGCAGAAATGAACCAGGCAATGCTCGCAAATTAGCTTAGAAGATTTTCAAAGAGAAGGATTCCTTCTTCTCCAAATTCTTCAATGACAAATATTACAAGAATCAATCATTCTTACAGGTGGAGCTAAAGTCAGGGGCCATATGGGGCTGGAAGGAATACTATGTAGTCGAGATCTAATTAAAAGACACCTGAAGTGGCAAGTGATCTGCGGGAAATTCATTGGCATCCAGGAAGAATGGATACCAAACCACCGGAACCTAATCAGGTATGAACAAAAACTTTTTCCCATCCTGAAATTTAAAGTTAGCGACCTCATTAATGATGTAAGGCATTGGAGATTACAACTACTGGAAGTTTTATTTCCACCGGAAGTGATAACTGACATAGTAGGATCACACATACCCCTACATACCTTTGGTCAGGAGGATTACTTGATATGGGAGAAAGAAAGGTTGGGGAAAAACAATTTGAAATCAGGTTACCATGCGGCATAGAAGAACAAAATACAACTAAGACCTTCATCTTCAACTGTCATACTAGTCACACAGCAGGAACAACAAATGTGGAAGAAACTCCGGTCGTGCGATGCACCGGAAAAAATCAAGCTACTGGTTTGGAGGTTAGTCCAAAATGCAGTCCCGTCGGGACCGGCTCTCAGGAAAAGGGGCATGAATGTGTCATCAATGTCTCAGATTTGCCAAACCCAGATAGAAACTGCACATATAATCCTCGAATGCAACCTAGCTAGAAGAGTGTGGAGAACCTCAAGGTTCGGATTTGATTTCGGACAGGGTACACCAACGAAAATGAGAGCCTAACTACAATCGTGGTTTGCTATCGCACCAGGAACAAAAGATATAAATCTCACCTGTTATATCATATGGGCCATATGGTACGAACGAAACAAAGCAATAATAGAGATGCAGACTCCCACCCTTGAAGGAATAATGGCGTCGGTCAGTGTATTGACATCTGAGGACCCCAAGCAAAAAACAAGGATGGAAAGGGGTATCAATGACCCCAACAAATCACAACAGGATCTACAACATCTAGTCAGTGTACATCGGAATGAAGAAAGAAGGACAGAGAAGGTGGGGGATATTCACTTAATTTGGCATCCAAGAGAACTGCAGACTGCCCAAAAATAAACAATTTAGACACAATTAGATACAGATGCAGCTTTGAAAGCAAAACATGGCAAAGCAGTACTCACCTGGGTCACAAAAAAGACAACAAATCAGTACGGGTGGCAGGGCTAGAGTGATTCAGTCCAACTCGGTTGTACAAGCAGAAATATCAGCAATCCATGAAGCCATGTCCAGGGCAAAACAACATGCAGCGACACATGTTCTCATTAGAACTGACTACGAAGTGGCTTTAAGCTACATTAAAAATTTTCCAGCAATCCCACCAGGCCTTATTTGCTTAGTTAGAAGCATAAGAATGCTGGCAATGGTTTTCACTATAGTTTATGTAATAAAAGTGTAGAGAATGTGTGTAGTAGACGCACATAATCTAGTAAAATCTGTAATGGAGGGGTTAACCCTACCAGACCTGTAATTAATGATATCCTACTCTATTTATAAAAAAAACTCACTCATGAGTTGATTGTCTTGTATCTGAATCCACAACCCTATAATTTATTTTTCCATTTTGCGTATTATTTATTTTCCAATATATAAGTTACAAGGTTGTAGTTACCTTTTTTTTTCTTAAAAACATTCGGTGTTTTTATATTACTTAAAACACAGAAAGAGACTTAAAAGAAAAAAAACCTTAATATTACATACATGGTGTGCTTAACGAGTTGAACATCTCACAAGCAACTCGGACTCGGCTTAATTAAAACTCAACTTGGACTCGACTAGATATTTTTCAATAGCAACAAGCTAGTGTTCCACGAGTTGGGAAATCATGATATACAAGACTATGTTCTTTAAAACTAATACACAACTGGGATGCTAACTGATCGGATCATGATATACAATACTTGGTTCTTTAAAATTAATACACGACTGGGATGCTAACAAGTCAAATCCAACAAATAATAACAACCAACGATTGTGGCGTAATAAATGGAATGACCACGGAGGCTCATGAATATTTTGAGGTTACGTTGAACTTATTTAACCAGCTGGTCCATTTCAACCAACTCACTACACGTCATATAATTCCCCTGGTTTGAATAAGAATGGCTGATATGATTTTTCAACTTTTAACAATACTGTGGTTCAAATTCTTGGAGGGAAGGTGATCGATTTCAGTTGCGATAAAAGGGATGGCAAATTGAAAGAGATATGGGTATGGTATGACATCCATCTTAAATACATTCACTACCTTCCCAGTAACAAAATTACATACACAAAATGATACTAGAAACAGAAGGATATCGTGTACATTTTTTCGAATATCATAAACATATTCTATTTGCACACAAAAGTAAAAAGAAATTATAGGTTGACGATCTCAATAAGTTTCGAGCCGAGTCAAGCATAAGTCATGTGATTTTTGGGTCGAGTCGAGATATCCCCTACTCATGATCCACTTGCTCAATAAGCACCCCCAAATTAATAGAGTATATTCCTATGACGAAAATATATTACTCTAGGGAAAAAATCTATCAACCTTCACAATCAAATCTTTATTTCTTACCTGAAGAATCTTAATTCGTTATAATATTTGTAAAGTCCATATTTAGTTAATTGGGAATTTGTGAAAACTATATAAATATGGAATAATTTGTGTTGAAATATCGAAGAATGAAATTGAGGTGATACAAGGAAATTGAAGACGAAATCCGAGAAGCAACATAACCATTCATCAGTTGTGATTGAAGAATATATCAATTCCTGTATTTAAGTAAATGGATTGGATTTATGGAAATTGGAATTGATTTGATAATATCCTAATCGCAAAGGATTTGATTAGATTGAATGAAATATATTTTAATTCCTTTCTTTAAGAGATTAGATTTGATAATTCCTATCTCCATGGGATTTTCTTGAAAAAAGAATTTGAAGTGGAGAAGGAATTCTCACACAAAAATTGATCTTTGCGACTGGTATAATTAGAAGACAATTTGGCTAAGTTACTTAAACTTTAATTGAAGAAAATATGCATTCAACTTTTCGATATTCTGAGAAATGCTCCAAAGCTTTGGTCTGTGATCCAACATCATCATAATCCTGTGATCGAATTCATAATCGTATACCTCAATTCTTCGGGAGGACGAGATCCAATGTTGATGAGTTTCAAGTTCAAGGGGAGTCTGATCAAGGCGGATCAATATCAAGGAGAGCGTGCAGGATTCACACGTTATAACTAAATAAGATAAGTATAATTGTATGGTGTACTTTTTACTGTATCTTTCTAATTAGTGGATTCATTCGGAACTGGGCCAGCCCCCACAGATGTAGGTGGTTTTCACCGAACTATGTAACAAATTCATTGTACCCTTGGTTAGTTAACTTATGTTTGAACATGCTAATAATTTTTTGATAAGCTAGGTAAAACCAAATTTTAATTGGTATCAGAGCTAAGTCACTTATTCTTACCTTAGTTGTGTCAAGGAAAATCTGATCCGATTTTACCATGGCGATCAAAGAAGGAGCTTCTGTTTCTCGGTCACCACTTCTGGAAGGAACAAACTACAACTATTTGAAAGCACACATGAGAGTTTTTATTAACTCACTGGATGAACTGGCATGTCATTGTGTTGAAATCGAATGGAATCCACCAACTGAGAGCACTACGAGGACAGGAACCAGTTCAAAAGAAAGAGAACTTAAACTCAAAGGTAAGTCATTATGGACAAATGATGAACTGAAGATGTCAATGACAAATTCCAAAGCATTAAATACTATCTTAACAACAATGGATGAAAATCTGTTTAAACTCATTTCTACATGTCACCAGGCAAAGAAAGCATGGGATATTCTGCATACAGTGCATGGAGGAACAAGTCGTGTACAAGAATCTAAACTGCAAATGTTGGTCACAAGGATCGAAGAATTCAAGATGGAGGAGGATGAAAGTATTGTTGTGTTTAATGGAAAATTTAGAGACATCACCAATATAGCGTATCAACTTGGAAAAGTCTACAAGGAATCCAAATTGGTGAAAAAGACTTTGAGATCACTCCCTCAAAGATTTGCTATGAAAGTTGCAGCAATAGCAGAAACAAGAGATGTGGCCACTATGATTCTAGATGAACTTATGAGAGCTTGGCAAACCTATGTGATGACATTAGAATATCATAAGAAGAAGTGCACAAGCATTTGGCTTTCAAGACCCTCTTCGTCAAAGATTATCCAAGAAGCCGATAGTGATGAAGATAATGAAGAACTTACACTTATTACCAAAACCTTCCCAAGAATGCCGAAGAAAGTGGTGAATAAAAAATCACAAGAACGATTTAGTGGTAACAAACCTCGCCCTCATGACCTTAGTAATAATCAGGGAACACGAATGAAACAAAACCAATCAGCGGTTCTTGAGAGACCAGGGTGGTGAAATAAGGCAGGTAGGAAGGATTCAATGTAGAGAATGTGAAGGATATGAACACATCAAGGCAGAATGTGCCAATACTCGAAAGAAACAAGGCAGACCATATGTAACTTCGTGGAGTGAAGATGAAGAAGAGGAGAAAGATGAAGAGAAACTTACCAGTAGTTATGTAGCATTTGGAGCAAAACTTCATGGTGTATCAGAAGCTGAAGATACAAGTGCCAACATGACAAAGACAGACAACGTTGTATGTTCCAACACAAAATAATCTGGCCACGAAAAATACTCTGGTGATGAGGAAGAACAAGTTGTAAGAGATGAAGATGTTTACACACCTTATGAAAATATGTATGAAATGTGGCTGAAAGCTGTGGAATCAAATAAAGTCCCGAAGACAGAAAAACTTTAACGTGATGAGAAAGAGAATGCGTTGTTGATTCTAGTCCTAGAACTCGGAAGAGAGATTGAAAAGATAAAACTAAATCTAAGTTCAATAACTACAAGAGCTGAAGTAGCTGAGGCAGCAATTGCCAAATTGAACACTGGAAAGGCGAAACTAGATGATATACACTAACTATGGAGAAGAACTTTGGAAATCGACATGGTCTGGGCTATGATAAACCATCAAGCAGCATTATAGACTTCAAATGAGAGGTTCAAGATATGAAGATAAAAGTAATAAGAACATGACAACGCAAACCTCTTATTTGTAGCTACTGCACTTATCAAGGCCATACTGAGGAACAATGCTTTAAACTACTCAGAGATATCATACATGGACGACAACTGTCTTCATGTTACAACATCACTGATGTGCAACAATCAAAGATAGTCAGGAAGGTATGGATTCCTAAACACACAAATACCTGTCTTATTGCTCACACTTTTTTGATTGCACAATCTAGAGAGGCATTGTACTTTAATAGTGAGTTTTCACGAAATATGACTGGAACTCAAGAGTATATGACAAAGATCAAACCATATGATGGAGATTTATTACTTTCGGTAATGGAAAGAAGATTTGTGTAGTTGGAAAGGGTGAACTACAGATCGAAGGATTTCCAATCTTTACAAGTGTTTTGCTTGTCGAAGATTTGAAGGCTAATTTATTGAGTATCAGTCAGTTGTGTGATTACAATATGACTGTGGAGTTTCATAAAGAAAAATGCACAGTGAATCATGGCAAAGAAAAAGTACTCTTTGGGATTCGGTATTCAGACAATTGCTACTTTTTGGAACAATATGTGAAATTTTTAAGCACTAAACAAGATGAAGGAACAATGTGGAGAAAGAAACTTGGACATATCAACTACAAAAATCTGTTGAAAATTGCAAATTTGAAAGTAGTACGAGGTATGCCTACACTCACTAACAAAAAGGGCAATGTGTACGGACCATGTCAAGAAGGTAAAAAAATTTGATCGCTTCAATTATCAGTACAGTATATCACCACTTCAAGAATGCTTGAACTATTACATATGGATTTTATGGGTCTAGTCAGTACACCTAGTGTGAGTGGAAAGAAATATTATTTTGTCTATGTTTACAATTTCTCCAGATTTACTCGGGTGTCATTTTTCAAAGAAAAATCAGACACTGTGAAGGTTTTCAGAAGTTTGGTGATTAAATTAAAAATAGAGAAAGGAAGTCCAGTTGGAGAGATTATTATAGTTCGCAGTGATCACGACAGGGAATTTAAAAACTCTCAGTTTAGTGATTTCTGTGATGAACTCAGAATTCAACACTGATTCTCCGCACCTATTACTCCTCAGTAGAATGGCATTATGGAAAGTAAGAACGGGACTCTACAGGAAATGGAAGGAGTCATGCTTGCTGAAAAATGTATTCATAAGAAATGGTGGGCAGAAGCCACCAATACAGGCTGCTATACAATAAACCGAGTTTATCTCCTTTCATTCACAAGCAAGACGTCATATCAAATCTGGAAGGACAGAAAGCTTAATGTCTCATACTTTCATGTCTTTGGAAGTTACTGCTATATTCTCCGAGAAAGAGAGCAACTGGCAAAGTTTGACAGCCGCAGTGATGTTGCCTTTTTTCTAGGAACTTCTATGAACAACCATGCATACATGGTTTACAATCTTCGTACAAATACTCTTATGGAATCCATAAATGTCATCATAGATGATTCTGATGATAAACTGGTAATAGCCATGTTTTGTATCTTTGTAAAATGAAATGTAATTTTTAGATTCGTGTCGCATTTTTGGTCTCTATCTGTAAATTTTTGGAGGAACACTTTTTCCCAAAATCATTTCTAAGTTCAGAAATTAATTCGTGTACATGTTTCCGAGTTTGAGAAATATATTATGACCAATGGATATGAAAATAAAAGAGATGAAATTCATTCCAGACTCGGAAATACAATCTGATTATTTGGTATACATTTTGTTTCATTAATATTCCTCACACAAAAACAGCCTAGATACACAGCTACAATTTAAAAATAATACATGATAGTATCTTTCACCTAAACAAAAATCTATAGATAAATCTAACCAAGTAATAATATATAGATAGGAATAGAAATTACTAAAAATCTATTCTGACATTTCTACAGTTCGATGTTTATCTAACTTGAGTATTCCTACAACATCGGGATTCCCCAGTGTTGCTTACCAATTGAGATTTAGATGTCGAGACAGTGAATTCCACGCAATGTTGATCTCATCTTGCGAGTAGGGTTTCCAATCATTTTTGAAAATCTGTAAATAACATTATTGTATTATATATTTGGCAAAGGTTAGTAAGAAATATTACCACGAACCATTGTACACTTACTTTGTCAAGTAGAAGTACATCTTCCTGCTGGATTTTATCTATGCACTCGGTCGCGTATAAATGACGTAATAGCCGCACCCCCAATTTTGAGCATGTTTCTTGTACTCTATGTAAGAAATATATATTATTAATACTATTGCACCAAATAAGTATTGTATAATGGAAATTAATACAATGGTAAACCACCTTGATTTCGACCACTTGAAACGAACAATCTATTTCCTCACTATTTTCATTCATTGAAGATTCAAAAATCTCAACGAATGCATCAGATGGTTGGAAGTGGAGGGGATCCAACCAATACACTCGCTTCTTTGCGGGGACTATCAATATTAATCTCCAATGTTTCCTGAATAAGAAAATTTAAATATTATTAGCAATATGCTGAAATGATGTTTGTAAGGAAAATTAGCGTTGTAAATAACCTCTCGATGTATGGCGCAATTAAAATCATCTTATCCTTTAAGCCTAGGCATTTGTAAATGTAGTCAATCCTCTCTTGTTTTGAACAATCAATTTCTTGAATCATGACTGGGCATATGTATCCAATCAATCCCTTCTTTTGATTATTAGTAAAAAAATATGTACCTGGATAATTTCATAGTATGTATTATTTGTAATAATGGTTATTGCAATTGAAATTGAATTTAGAAATCACTCACAAGGTTTATATCGACATCATCACTTGATTAACTTGCTCACATCTCCATAGGTCTTCAAAGCCCCTCCACAACGCTATGATTTCATGTTTGCACCCGAATACGCATTCATTTCCAAAGAATGCGTATGTTGAGTTTCAATCATGGGGTTGTAGCATGTTATAAAGGACACGTACAAAACCAGTTGTGCCTCGAGGGATTTTTGCTCTTGCCCATTGAGGTCTAACCCTAATTGGTGTTGATAGCACTGATTTGGGTCGATTTCACCTGTTTTGGTGTTGTCTTCACCGGGTTTTGTGATGGAGGCCTTTTTTCCTTCAAATGTCGATCCTTGATAGGATCGACGTATATAAGTCTACGGGGACAAGTGAGGAACATTCCCCAAGCAGGGCCAACTTACTTGTATTCTCTGTCCATGAGCGGCAAAGGGGCGCCCATCACCAAAGGATTCTCTAAGGAAATCCTCGAAAGACCTTCCACAATGGGTATGGAGTAATGATGTTTCATGAAGTCATGCAAAACTCCATCGGCTTCATGTTAGTGGCCTACCGTTAATGTTTTGATTAATGTATAGTTCACACGGATATGATCTCTAAAGCACAAGAAAAATAGATAGTAAATATTATACTCAATTAAAACTGACATAATTACGAAATGGATCATTAGCGCCTTTTTTCAATTGCAAGGATGGAATTTTCGGGGTTGTCAAGTTTGAACAATTGCCACTCAATTCTTAGTTTTTGAACAATTGCCTCGCGATTCACCTCAATATTAGAGGGGGAATGTCGTGAACCTCTAGATGGTTGTGTCCAATCGGGCATCAAGTCCTCTAATTTTTTTTGGAAGAACTAGCCCGGTGTGTTGGACTAACTTCCGAATTAGAATATCTTATTGCTCAATTTTTTATCTTGGAGTTGGGCATGGATTCTCGAGGGTTCTGATCCATCATAGGACCGTACGATCCCAAAACTTTCTGTTGGGTCAAGAAACTACCCAAGCCCCTAATACGGTCCGGGTAGTCAGATTTTTGTGTGGCTTCAGAGTGGATGTCGTGTTTATCCCTCGGAATGAATTGCCCTTGTAATTGGTCATTCTTTAATTATTTCTAAGTAGAAGCATAAATAGGGAAACGTTTGTTATTTCGATATACCCTTAATATAGTTCAAATTAATACTCTTCACTAAAAAACTTACGTACCACTCTTTCAACAATTTTCTCTCTTCATCCTTGACATATACACCGTCTTTGTTTTTTTGGCCTTTGAGAAATAAATCCCACCTCTAAATGTCAGCCACACTGATGGGTTGCACCAAAACCCTTGCCTCATCTTCCCCCATCCCGCTCGCTATCGCAATTTGCACATATTTTTCAAGATGCTCTTTCACTAGCTCGATTGTCGCATAACCATAACCCCCAAGACTCAATCGGTGAGGAATTTTATTCTCCCCGGTAATGCATTATTTTTCTTCCCTTGTACCGTATGTTGGATGTTAGTTTAAGGTTATCATATAGACATTTTAATCTAATTAATCACACTAATAATTTGTATTTTGCTCACTAAAGTTATCACTATTCTCCAATGCCCTTTTCTTGTGAATCTTCCAACTCTCCGGTTTAATATGCGCATGTGTTAACCATGGGCGATCACCTTTCTTATCGCTAAATATGTAGCCTCTGAAAAAAAGTGTACTTATGTTCACGCCAACTCTTTGACATCATGAACATAGCCCTCTTTTGCAAAGCACCCACATATTCTACTTTGATTTGAAGCCTCAACGAAGAAAGGTTTAGGTGTTTTTGTTGAGAAAAAAATCAGGTGCTTGAGGTGTTCAAGGAGTTCCATGCAAGGGTGGAACGTGAGACGGGAAAGAAGCTGAAGTCTGCAAGTCCTATGACATTCAACTTGAGAAGATGCTGCCAAAGACACCTCAGTTAAATGGAGCTGCTGAAATAATGAACCGCACCATTGAAGAAAGAGTTTGGTGCATGTTGTCTCATGCCAACCTCCCTAAACCTTTCAGGGGAGAAGCTGTAAAGACCGGTGTTGACATGATCACCATGTCCCCTTCAGTGCCCTTGGATGGAGAGATACTTGAGGATATTTGGACGAAGAAAAAGGTGGCATATGACCATCTAAAGGTGTTCATATGTCCAGCATTTGTTCACATTCCTAAGGATGAGCGGGCCAAGCAAGATTCAAAAACAAAGGAATGCATTTACCTAGGCTCACCCAAAGATGAGTTCAGGTATTAGTTGTGGGATCTGACCCAGAAAAATATTGTCAGAAGCCATGATGTCATCTTCCTCGAGGACCAGACAATTAGTAATTGCAAGATTCCACAAGAAGCTCAATCTAGGCGGACCAAATGACATTATAATCCTATGTCATTTCGGTGGTAGGAGATAATACAAGAGTTAAGGGAAATTGTGATGAAGTTGAGATCAATGATGAGCAAGCCACACCAGAGAAACCTCAGACAGGTAGTGGAGCAATGGAGCAAACAGATGATCCAGTAGAATCTAAGCCTCGACGTTCCACTAGAGAGAGACGACCTTCGATTAGATACCCTCAAGACAAGTATGTGACACTCACCGATGAGGGGGAGTCTCAACACTATGTTGAAGCCATGGAAAGTGATCATATAGATGATTGGGAAGGGGCTTTGCAAGAGGAGATGTAGTTTTTACACGAGAATCATACCTTTGATCTTGTGGTTTTACCTAGAGGGAAACGAGCTCTAAAGTGCAAATGGGTGTACAAGCTCAAGACCAAGGAAAACAATCCCAAACCAAGGTACAAGGCTCATATCATTGTTAAGGGATGAAATCTGAAGAAAGGTATAGACTTCGATGAGATATTCTCACCCGTGGTGAAAATGTCATCAATCCGAGCTTTGTTAGGTCTCACTGCTTGTTTTAACTTGGAGGTTGAACAACTCTATGTTAAGGAAGCTTTCTTACCTAGAGATCCTGAGGAGGAAATATATATGGAGCAACCTGGGGGATTCATATATTCAGGAAAAATGAATTTGGTGTGCCGCCTCGAAGAAGTCTTTATGGTTTGAAGCAAGCACCGCGCCAATGGTACAAGGAATTTGAATCCTTCATGAATTATCATGGATTTAAGAAGACACACACTGATCATTGTGTCTTCGTGAAGAGGTACGATAGAGGAGATTTTCTCATACTCATGCTTAATATTGATGATATGTTGATTGTTGGGCAGGATAAAGGTAAAAACACTCCTCTAAAGGAATAATTGAGTAATTCTTTCGCTATGAAAGGTTTGGGACCAGTCAAGTAGATTCTTGGGATGAGGATCACTCGAGATCGATCTGAAAGGTTACTTTGTCTATCCCAAAAGAGATATATTGACAAGATTCTTGAGAGATTTAACATGGATAAGGCCAAACCTGTTAGGGTACCACTTGGCAGGCATTTCAAGTTTGACCAGAAACAAAGCGCAAAAGGTGATAAATATATGAGAGGTGTTCCATATTCATCGGTTGTTGGTAGTCTCATGTACTTCATGATATGTACACGGCCAGATATTGCACATGCGATGGTTGGTGTGGTGATCAGGCACTTGTCAAAGCCTAGGAAGGAACATTGGGTAGATGTGAAATGGATACTTTGATATATCATAGGAACGGCTAACCGGTGTTTGTACATTGGAAAACAATAACCTGTGTTGGAAGGATACACAGATGTGGACATGGCTTGAGACTTGGAGTCTAGAAAATCAATATCGGGTTATCTAACTACCTTTGCAAGGGGAGCTGTGTCTTGGCAGTCAAAACTCCAGAAGTGTGTGGCTCTTTCTACAACGGAAACGGATTACATTTCTGCCACAGAAGCTTACAAGGAGATGTTGTGGATGAATAATTTCCTAGTGAAATTGGGGTTAAAGCAAGAGAAGTGTGTTCTCTTTTGTGACAACCAGAGTTCCATCCATTTAGCCAAGAATTCAGCCTACTATTCATGAACACAACATATTGATGTTCGTTATCATTGGATTCAGGATGTCTTGGAAGTAAAACGGCTACAACTCGAAAAGGTGCACACCGATTATAATTGGTCAGACATGATGACTAAGGCATTACCAAATAAGAAGTTTGATGCTTGTTGAAAAGGTGTGGGTGTGGTGATCCCTTCTAATTAGGTTGGAAGGGGGAGATTTGTTGGGTTTCCTCCCTAATTCTAGAACTCCCCATTGATGGAAAAGGGAGATGTTTCTAGGATGATGGGGGAAGAATATAGATTACCTCCTAGAAGGGTCCAAGAATTTGCTATGGTTTTGGGGGAGATAGAAGATAATTCTAGAGCATGTTTGGTTCACCTATGAATAGAGGTGTTGGAAAAGAGTTCATCATTCAATCCCATCCACTCCATTCCATAGCCACTTCTATTCCTTCTAGTGAGAGATCCACTCTTAGAGTGAGGAATTAGAGAGAAGTCTTCATCCTCTCTAGTTAGTGAGAATCCACCATTGTGTGAGTAGCCTTGTAATCCATCCTACTTGGGTGAGATATTTTTTAACCCTACTATAGCCTCTTATAGTGGAAGAATTGGACTACACAGTCCCACGATTTTTTTCCAATTTGGGTTTTCCGCGTTACTAAATTTTTGGTGTCCTGTTTTTCTTTATTTTCATCTTGATCACACAAAGGGGGAAATACCATTTTTCCCAACAATATCTAAATGAATTCCCTCCATGTTTGTCTAATGTTGATATAATCTGGTTCAAATCAAACAAGCAAAGAAAGGGGTAAGTCAAAAGCTCCAGACCATCTTTATTAAGCTTCCAAACAGCTGGTCTACCCTTTTTTCAGGGTCGCCATATACAAAAAGAAAATACCACAGGTGATGTTGCTAATATACCACTTTAGTGGCTATTACATTTTCAGAGAACTTAAAAACTTGTAGCTTAAAACCATCTGACCTACAAAGAGCACGTTCTCCAGCTAACCCGAGAGGATCAACTAAAAGAATATTCTTAAAATACGAAGATAACTAGTAATGCATAACACTCCTAGAAGGTTTAGTTTCCATCCGGAAAAGAACATCAGGATGATGTATTTTCAACAGCCTATTGAGGTGATTCTCCGCAATGGGTCGGCTGAAGGCCCTGCAGTTCCAAGGAAGGACCCTTATTCTGGCAGCGGTGGTAGATATAGGATAACCACTGGCAAACCCTCAGATATTTCTAAGGTTATCAGTAGTCTGAAGTTGATCATTACTAGGAATGTTGAAAACGGTATCATCGATGACGACCTTCTCATCCTTATTCTTGTCTTCTCGAGTTTTTGCCTTTTTGCATTTTGAACTTTGAGTAGCTGAGAAAGTTGATCCTCATGTCTTCCCCTCTTCAAAGTTTACAAACCATTCTGCTTGAAAATTGCCAACTCCTCTTGAATTTCTCCTTATTTTTCCAACATTAGTGGCTTGTGTTTGTAGACTGGGAACTTTTTAAAAATATTTTCAGTTCTTTTTCCTAGTCTTACCATAATCTTCAGGAATTTTCAACTCAGAAGTCCTTCTTTTGTTTCTTTCTTCAGCAACCTTTTTTGAAAGCCACTCCACCTGTTTAGCTCCTGATCTTCTCATGGCCTCTTAATAGCCCAAGTAACTGAATAGGGAGAATCGTTAGAAGAGACATTTACTAAAGGAAGAGTAGAAACCATCCCCCCGTCATGATCAATCACAGTTTCTTGCATGAGCTGGCTCTCGGGCGTTGTAGATAGGCTGACACTTTCTTGGCCTTCCAGAATCTCTACCTCCATTCCTTGAGTGATTTCTTCAACCAAATCCTGAGTTGTAACTGATATAGCATCAGTCCTGATTGGACTTATCAAGGTTCGTCCTAAATTAGTCTCTAAAGGGTTACTTTGAAGTAGATTTTTGACTAAATCTTCCTTTAGTGGTGAATCAGGGATGTTTACGTCCAGGTCTTGACTCCAGATTAATTGCATGTGATCAATCTCCTGAGATTTCACTCCATCCTGTAGAAAATAAGCCTTAAGATCCGGCTGAGACGGGAGATTGAAGATCTGGTTGAGACCCTCATTCTGCCAGTTAACATGATCAGAAACATGAAAGCTTGTCATGTCCAGACACTCCATTGCATCAATTCCTTGCATTGTAAGATCAATAAACTGTTGAGGTATGTTATCTCCTCTTCTTTCTCCTTGCCTGGATGATTCACCCTTGTGAAATCTTCCATTTGGTATAAGACTTAGATTTTAACTATTATCACCAGTTGAATGGTAATTAACTGGAAAAGAGAACCTCTGATTGTAGCCTCTATATTTAGTTACTACTGACTTATACCGAACCACTGGTAGATCATCACCAACGGTAATCATGAACTTGAAACCATTTCATATACTCCATCCCAGCTCAAATTGCAAGGAATCTTTTTCACGGTCTCCAACACATACGTTTGATCATTAATATATTTAACTACATATTATATCGGTAAACAAAAAGTTACTTTTTAGAAACTACTTGAAATGATGAATCCAATGATATCATTTACAATAGTATTATTATTTATATATCTATTCAAATATGTAGTCAAATTTTTTTTAGTTTGACTGAATCTTTGATTCCTTGCAATTTTAGCTGGGACGGAGGGAGTATTTTTTTCTTCTTCATGGAAAATTTTCCAATAGTCATCAACGAATGACATGAGAACTTTTTAATTCAGATTCTCCTGAATAAGCAGATGAGATATTATAGAGAAGGTGCACATATCCACCGACTTATCATAAACTAGATCAGCTCACGCTTGAAAGTGCTTGATCATTGAATTGTTAATGAATTCCTCTAGCTTCAGATCATCAACTAGGTTTCACCTTGTTGTGGGATGACCAATCACCCCACATATTTTACGAAATTTCATCACCTTCTCTCAAGAACAGGCACCCAGTATTGATGATCTTCAGTATTCAAGATATAGAAACCAGGTGTCAGTGGAGCAAACGGATCTATCCAAACCCTAGCCTTCAGATATTGGACATTAACATTAGGTCTGTAAGAAATATTCACCCTTTCTACGTCCCCAATCTGTCTGAAATTGAATGAGGGATCTTTATGTAGTTGTAGACAGAAAAAAGAAAGCAAAAGAAAGCAAGAGAAACAAGGGATTTTGGCTTTGGAGCAAAACAAAACAAAGCTTCACGTTTGTTTGGAGTCAACAAAAATAAATGCTTTGCTTTTCAGTGAAGAAATAAGGCAAGTGTATGTTGGTAGTTTGGTAAAGGGAAGCAAGAGGAAAAAGACAATTTTTCGTTTGCAGTAAACAAAACCAAGTTTTCGTTTGCAAGTTACGAAAAACAAAGGAATTTTGGTGCAGTAATAATGTTACTGTTTTTCTGATTTTTTTTCTTATTTATAATTAAAACAAAGCTACAAAATAGGAGTCATGAAAACATGAGTCCTCACTACTTTCACTAACAAACAAACTCCTACAAACTAGGCAGAGAGTGAATCTATTTACTAAAAATAAACGCCAACTTGCAGCAACTTAACAATACCTTCTGGCCGGTAGTCTTGTGTTTGGAAGGTAAGCACCGTCGTCCTCGCCAGATTTTGCATCTTGATTTGTCCGTTGCTTGCTGGGAAAGGTGGCTCGTGCCGGTGACTGCTCGTCTGTCGACTTCGACGGACGACCACCTCCTTTTGCCGATGAAGAAGGCGGGAGCCTCCTCCTCTAGTGTGGGTGATGGTCGTCAGCAAAAAACAAAGACCCGGGAGATGGTCTCGTCACATCCGTTGGTGGCAAGATCATTGGCTCGCCGGAAGGAGGCGTTGGATCGGGGAAACGCTGAACTGCCGACACGGGGCTTCTCTTGTGCGGGCTCTGTGGATTCATCGGCGAGGAAGCCGAGTTCGCTGAGCAGACTCAGCGGGTCAACTCGCCTACTTAGTGGGTCAGCTGGCCGGACTCGGCAAACACGACGAGTGGACTCGGTAGATTTGGCAGACTCAGAGAGTTTGACTGGTCTGCTCACCTGTTATGCTTCTCTTTTTTCCTTTCAAGAAATAGATGAACACTTGGATCTTGACAGTAGAATGTATGAACAAAAGATTTTCTTATCTCTATGTACTCCATCCGTTTCACTAACAATGAATGACACATTCTTTTGGGTGTATTAATTTAGGAGATGGTAAATGAGTGGATGAAATTGAATTGAAAGAAGAAAAAGTAAAATAAGTGGATGTAAAAACCTTAAACTTGCCATAAATAGCATGTGTCATTGTTAAAGAAACATCCAATTTTGACAAGTGTGTCATTGTTAGTGAAACGGAGAGAGTAAATGTGTTTGACCTGTTCTTCTTCATTTTTTATCCCTCAGAAAAATAAATGAACACTTGAGTCTGTATATTGGGTATGCTCTTCCCCATCTTAGAAAATGAAAGTAAAAATTGCATGTACAATATATTTTCTTAGC
>JAULKK010276705.1:0-14863 GCA_032355705.1 Rubia peregrina
ACATGATATATTTATTGTTTATATATTAATTTATATTTATGGTCAAAGTTTGTAAAGTTTGACTCTGAAAAAGCAAACAAGAAGTTTAAAGTGGGACAGATGGAGTATATGTTTGACATGAATACTATACAAGCTCGATTGAAAAATCAATTATCGAGCCAATTAACATATATTTAACTCGAATATATGTTTAACTCGAATTCAATTAATACTGGTCGTTAAATTTGTCGGACTTATCGAACCAACATAATATATTTTTAATTAAAAAATGAAAATGTATATTAAAAGAAAAATTATATCATGGCTCGAGTGCTAGAATCAAAATGGAGCTCGAGTCAAATTAATTAATTTCACTCAAACTCGAACTCGAGTCAAACTCATTTCATTAGAACTCGAGCTTGAGCCAATATACTACAGGTTCGCACGAGTTTGAGTCAAATTGCAACTCGAGATATTTTAAGCTAGCTGAATTCGAATTAGTGGTTGTTAAAGTTCAGCTCGACTCATTTATGGTCCTAAGTGTTGTAGAAATAAAATGAAAGGACATGAATTGTACCCTGTCCGGCGGCAGATTAGAATATAATTCAAGCACGTGAATGAGTGACGGTTTGTCTAATAACACTGAACTATTAGGCTACTAATTTATACATGCGTTAAAGATGTATAATTTGTGAATTGTAGTGAATTTTATGTTAAATATTACATATACATTTAATTGGGTAATTTCGGGTATTTGTTGGGTTCCCATTGAAATAACATAATTTGGGACCCATTGGGATTAAAATTTCCCATTAACATAGTCATTCTCATCCCGTCCAGTCCCAAAAGCTAATGAGTATTTAATATCCGATCTCATTAATTACCAATTTATTAATTTCTCATCCTATTTTTTTCCCAATAATGCCTAATTGACACCTCTAATATAAATTTATATTTATGCTCAAACTTTACCAAATTTGACTTTAAAAAAGTAAATATATCATTACTGGTGGGACAGAGGGAATAGTAATCTGGCCAGCCAAACCAAACAGATCGAAAACTTATGGACCCTCATCTCTTGTCAAATTTACATTTCAACCCCCTATTTATTTCGCAAATGTTAGAACTCATCAAACCTTTTTATTTTAGACAAAATTTTAGGAAAATCGTCTTTCCATAAGCATATGGAAAAATTGAATTTGATTAGAATAATATAAAGTTAAGAGTTTATACGTTGAATTAAATGCATGTGAAACATTAAATTCTGATTAGAAACACAACTGTTAATGCTAAAACTTGTAATATGCTTAGCGATGATCCACACCAGTCCAATATGCACCTGAACCTTCAAGACATACAGAACGGGGCCAGGCAGGCAGTCCTAGGGCTATGCTTGCACTGACGCTCCAGTTAGCCATTGTAGCCATGTAGAAGCGTCCCAAGGTGAATAGTGAGTTGATAGAAAAATCTTACCTTGTTTCACACCATTCTCCTCGTTATACGTGTGTTGGTGACTGATAGGAATGGAGTTGTCCCATCAAACTCAGCCAAACTCCTTCCTGTCTACATTCACACGCCTGGGCTGAAAGGTCTCCTATATTCCTTATACTGTAATTGGGACGTCAGGCCCATGCGTTATCAAGTCCCCCAACCTATGACCCATTGGTTGAGTCGACTCAGGGCCATTGGCTGAGTCTGAGTCCTTCATGCTTAAGCTTCCTAGGGAGCAGGTAGTGTCTCTGGGACCTACGTCCTAACGACTCTTATTTTCTTTGGGGATTTTGGTGGTCTTTTTGGGTTTCAAAACCGCCCACTAACACACGATCCCTTTTTCATTAATGTGTTATTCGACGGTTACGCTACATGTCTGAATGTCTGTCACGTGTCCCCTTCTAACAGTTTTTGCATGTTGGCTGTGTAACTCTTGCCTTCTCCCTAGGCGATTATCATTACTCTTTTGTCGTTTTGCCCCGTGAGAAATTAATTGTTCCTAGCTGCTTTATCTTTCCTTTCTTTTTCTGCCTATTCGCATCCTTCACCATTTTCTTTCTCCACCATTTCCTTGTGCTTCTGCCTGTTCTCCCAAATAATCTCGTCCCGACTTTGGCTTCTCAGAAACCTCTAGTTCCTATCCAGGTACACTCTCTTCTTTTTCTATCTTCCTTTCTTCTCTCATTTTACTTCTTTCTCTACCATGGTTTCTACCGTTGGTCTCTCTAAAGCTGATTCGTATAGTGACACCACTAATCCTGAGTTCAGGGCGGCCCTTGGTGTTATCGAGGTCACCTTTAACGCCCAAGAGGTCATTTATGTTGACATCCAGGATCACGTTCTGTTACCCGGAGTCAGCTAGATAGTGTTAGACGCGTCTGCCGGCATGATCACCGTGTATCTCGAGACACTTTTGCACTGGTGCCTTCGATTCCCTTGTCCTCTTTCTTCCAGGCCGTTCTGGTATTCTATGAGTCAGGATTGACTGATATCCATCCTAATTCTATTCGAATCCTTCTGGGATTTAAGGTCTTTTGTCGCCTCCTCCACATTGAGCCCTTTGTTACTCTGTTTTGTGTTTTTTGCCACTCAGCCAGGATGCCCCCGATTGTACTTTTCCGAAGTTCTGACAGGATGGGGTCAAAGTCCTAACCAACCTCCCCACTCGTGTTGAGTGAAAATGACGGATCATTTTCATGGGTGAGGACCTGTCGTGGGCTTGGACGGGGCTGAGAGAGCTGTCTATCCCTCCGTCCTGGAAAAGGGGCGGGGTTCCACCTTAACGCCTCCGAGACAGTAGCCATGCAGCCCTTCATATCTCGTCTTGAAGTCACGAGGGTTAGGTACGACCATATCCTAAAATATTTCACCCTTCGTATCGTCGACCTGTCGTATTTTGTTAGCAACATTTCTCCCGGCGAGGGTCTCGCCGATCTGAGTGGTATAGGTTTATTATGTCATTTTTGTTAGTTAACTGGGATGCTAATTCCGCACGTCTTTTATATTCTTCTAACTTGTTTTAACCTCTTATTCTTTCTTTTGAAGAGATGTATGTGGCTGCTTTTCTCGGCGACATGTCTAGGCTTTCCCGCATGGCTGGAAACAATCATCCAACCTCCCAGGCGAAAAATGTGGTCGGGGTCATGGACCAGTAGATCAAAGCCATTAACGTCTCAAACACCGAGGTCTCCGAGGAGGAGTCTGTTTTGAAGAGGACTCGCCGTAGCTTCGGGAGGAGAGCTGAGGAAGGTAGGACGGGGCCCAGTCGGCCTTCCTTCGACGTGATCCATGAAGAGGTTCCCGAGATCCCAGCCTCCGGCCAGCAGTGGCCTTGACCTCTAGTCCTGTTCGAGTGGCTCTCTTCTCTCCCCTATTCGCTCATGGTTCCTCTTCTCGGGGTTCTGCTTCAGGCCTTTTACGCAGCACTGCTGCTCGGACGGAATTCATCTCTCCGGCCTTGCCCCTCCCTCACTTAAATGCCTGGTTGTGGGAACGTTCTTTGAACGTTGCTGGTATCAACTCTCTTGCTGACCGGTCTGCCACGACCATCTTCAAGGTGTGTTTTCTATTTTCAATGGGCATTCACTTCTCTTTCTCTTTCTCTTTCTCTTTCTCTTTCATTTTTATTTTTTCTTACTTGCTACCTATTCTATTTCCAGCATCTTTGCTCTTCTAGGGCTATGCATGAGGATATTAACAGCTTACAAGAAGAGGTGAGCAAGTTAAAGCGTCGCCTGTCCTTCCTAAAAACTCAGGTCCATCGTGTCTCAGAGTTGAAGCAAGACCTTGAGCTGGAGAAGGGGGTCACTGGCTCTGTACAGAGCTCCCAGTCTTGCTCCGAAGACAAGGTTTCCAAGAAGCAGGCCTTCCAGGAATGGGTCTTCACCCGTGATTTCTTAAGCCTCTACTCCCGCGTGGTGCAGAGTAATAAGGCCTCTGAGATGCTGAGGGGCGCCTTGATGGGGGCTATTGACTTATACTCCTGGACTGAGGATGAGGACCAGCTGCGGGTTGGCCTTGGTAATGCTTTTGTTCATTTTTGGGAATATAGTTTTACTGAGTACTTCTCTCAGCTGCACCTGGGCATGTCATTGGCCGAGCTTGACGGCTGGGCTCCTGGTGGCGTCTCCCCTGAATCTGATACACACTATGCCAGCGGGCCTCATCAACCTTTCGATAATGTGGGAGTGCCTGCGATGGATGAAGGTCAAGCTACTGCTGGTGCCGAGAGGGTTAACGAAGCTGAGAGAGAAAAAGCTTGAACATTGAGAGGGCTTAAAATGAGGCCGTCCCGAAGGAGCCTTGATGACTTTTCTAATTTTTTCTTGTATCCGTGTGTTCTCCTATTGTGGGATGAAAATATTTGATTTCTTTTGTTGTATTTTGGGGGTGTATCCCCTCTTTTGTAACTATTGCGCGGCCTTTTTTTGTCAGTTATTATGAACTAACTTTTCTCATCACTTTCGTCTTGAATTTACTTTCAATTTTTGGATCATTTTTCTCCCCTAAAAGTTGTAGTCGGAATTCCATTTCCTTTTCCTACTTGGGATTCAGTCTACATTTACGCTGGTTGTTACAGCTAGCGCGACAGATTTAGCCTGGGTCAGGCTAATTTATCTCCGACACTGGTTGTGGCCAGAGATTCATTTCCTTTGCCTATTTGGGATCCGGCCTACATTTGCACTGTTTGTTAGGGCCATCGCTACAACTTTAGCATGGATTAGACTCATTCATCTCCAGAACTGGTTGGGGCCAGAGAATCATTTCCTTTTCCTAGTTGGGATCCGGCCTGCAATTGCATTGGCTGTTGGGGCCAGCGCTACAACTTTAGTCTGGATTGGGCTCATTCATCTCCAGCACTGGTTGTGGCCAGAGGTTTGTTTCCTTTGCCTATTTTGGATCCGACCCACAATTGCGATAGCTGTTGGGGCTAGCGTTGTGACTTTAACCTTGATCAGGCTCATTCATCTTCAGCACTGGTTATAGCCCGACGTTTGTTTCCTTTGCCTATTTGTAATTTGGCCTTCAATTGGGCTGGCTGTTGGGGCCAGCGCTGCAACTTTAGCCTGGATCAGGCTCATTAATCTCCGTCACTGGCTGTGCCCGGAGGTTCATTTCCTTTTCCTATTTGGGATCCAGCCTGCATTTGCGCTCACTATTGGGGCCAGCACTGCAACTTTAGCCTGGATCAGGCTCATTCATCTCTGGCACTGGTTATGGCCAGTGGTTCATTTCCTTTGCCTATTTGGGATCCGACCTACATTTGCGCTCGCAGTTGGGGCTAGCACTGCAACTTTAGCCTGGATAAGGGTTATTCATCTCCGGCACTGGTTGTGGTCCGGGCTCATTTCCTTTGCCTATTTGGGATCCTGCTTGCAATTGCGCTGGCTGTTGGAGCCTGCACTACAACTTTAGCCTAGATTAGACTCGTTTATCTCCGGCACTGGTTGTGGTCGAAGGTTCATTTCCCTTGCCTATTTGGGATCCGGCTTGCATTTGCGCTGGCTGTTGAGGCTAGCATTGGAACTTTAGCCTCGTTCAGGCTCATTCATCTCCAGCACAACATATTCACTAGTTTTTCCCCAGTAGCGGCCCTTGGAGTGGTCCTGTATGCCTACATCACACTCACTAGTTTTTCTTCTCATTCTCTTTTGGCTCGTTCCACAACGGCGACCCTTGGGAGTGGTCATGTATGCCCATAACACACTCACTAGTTTTTTCTCCCATTCTCCCTTGGCTTGTCCTAGCCTCTTTTTACTCCCTGAATTATTGTCTAGTTTGTCACCTCCGTTTTCTCGTTTGCCTACGAATGAGCCACGTAGGTTAACTGTTGCCTTATGCTTGAACCCGCACACCATGACCTAAAAGGTTCATTGGCGAATTGATTTTCGTTGCCATTCACTAGGGATGCCGAATCTGCATACTATATTCTTCCAAGAAAAGATTGTGATTCTTTTACCTGTTATGATTGCTACAGCCTCCGCTTCCACCCATTTCGTGAAATAGTCTAATGTTAACAACGTAAACCTCTTTTTCCCCACTGCTTCTGGGAACGACCCTACAATATCGATCCCCCCATTTTGTGAAAGGCCAGGTAATATTATACTGGTCATTCGCTCTGCCGAGAGCCTTTGCACCTTGCGTGCTCTTGACTCTCGTGACATTCTTTGGCCATTTTTTCTGAATCCGCCCTCATGTTTGGCCGGTAGTATCATACCCTTACTGCTTGCACCGCCATCGTCCTTGCTCCTTGGTGACTGCCACAACTTCCTTCATAAATCTCCCTGAGGATCGTGTCTTCCATCTTGGGTCCTGCACATCTAAGCCATGGTTCAGTGTAACCTCTCTTGTATAACAGCCCGCTCCTCATAGAGTACCGTAGAGATTTTTTTTACCGTCCTTGCCTCCTTATCATCCACCAACAGTCTCTCATGTTCCAGGTAATTGTGAATGAGTCCCCCCCTGTATCCCCCTACATGCCTTGTGTCTGTTGACATGCATGCCAGCCCCTCTACCAACACAGTCTTCGTTGAGTGTGCATGAGTTGAGGAGGCCATCTTGCTCAACACGTCCGCTCTCGTGTTTTGTGTTCTCGAGACCTTGGTAATGTCAAACTCTTCAAACTCAACCGCTAAGCTTCTGATCTTGTCCCTGTACTTCATCACTCCTGGTTCTTTAGCGGGACACTACCCATTATACTGGTTGGCTACCAGCATCGAGTCCCCGTAGGCCTGCAGCTTCTTTGCTCCCAGCTTTCTAGCTATCTCTATGCCTGCAATCTGCGCCTCATATTCTGCTTCGTTATACTAGGTTGATTCCACGCTTTCCGGGTCTGATATTACCAGGCACGCACCTGCTCATTTCATTTCGGAGGCTCTGTCCACATACAACCCCCACACGTCTGTGTCTGCCTGCTCGTCCCGGCCTACAGGTTGGGAATATCCTTCCACTACTTTCATTTTTTTCCCTTAGGCATATCTGCTAGGAAGTCTGTCATTACATGTCCCTTTATTGCCTTTCTCGAGGCATATTCGATGGCATTCTCTCCCAACTCAACTACCCATTTCATCAATCTCCTCGATCTTTCTGGTTTTGTCAGTATAGCCTTGCGTGGCTGATTCGTCAAAACCACTAAAAGGTGCGCTTGAGAGTACTTCCTTAGCTTTCTTGCTGCGTGGACCAGAGCTAAGACAAGCTTCTCCTAATTTCTGTATCTCCGCTCTGGACCTTGTAGGGATTGACTTACAAAGTACACTGGCACTGAACTTTGCTCTCTTCCTTAACCAATACGCTGCTGGCTGCTTCATCACTTGCTTCCATATACAAATATAGGGTTTCCCCCTTCTTTGGACTGGTCAGGGTCAGAAGATCCTCAGGTAGGCCTTCAGCTCCTCAAACGCGGCCTTCAGCTCCTCAAACGCTTTCTCCTACAGTTCTCCTCACTGCACCATTCCTTTCTTATCCACACATCCCTTCAATGTTTTGAAGAATGGAAGCGCTGTCTCAGCTCCTCGTGACATGAAGCGATTCATAGCTGCCACTTCCCATTCAGGCTATGTACATCTTTCATCGTGTTCGGCAATTTCATTTCCAAGATCATTTTTATCTTCTTGGGATTTTCCTGTAGACCCTTGTTCGACACCATGTGTCCTAGGAACTTTCCTTCCCCCATTTCGAACTAACACTTGGCTGGGTTTTGTTTCATTCTAGTCTCCCTAAATTGCACCAAGAAATCTCATACTGACTGCTTTTTATCACCATGTCGTCCACATACACCTCCAAGTTCCTTCCAATCTATTTCTGAAAGACTTTTTCCACCACCCATTGATATGTGGCTCCGTAGTTCTTTAAACTGAAAGGAATAATCCGATAGCCCTTTTCTCCGTAATAAAAGTAATATTTTCTACATCACTCTCTAGCATGTGGATTTGATGATACCCCTTGTATGCGTCGAGAAAACATTTAATTGGGTAGTTAGTAAGGGCATCTACCTTCTGGTCAATGACCGGCAGCAGGTAGCAATCCTTGGGGCAAGCCTTATTTAGGTCTGTATAGTCTACGCACTTCCTCCAGCTGCCGTCTGTCTTTTCACTAGTACCGGGTTAGTCAACCAAGTTGGGTAGGGAATTTCTTTCAGGATCCCCGCTGCAACCAGCTGGATCACCACATTTTTGACTGCTTCATTTCTCTCCCTGCAAAGTACCCTCCACTTTTGCTTGACTGGCTTGTAAGAAGGATCCACTTTTAGCTCGCGGCAGCCGACATCTTTTGGTACTCCTATCATGTCTTCTGGTCTCCAGGCGAAGACTCGTCCATTCTCCTCCATGACCTTTACCAGCTCTCTTTTCACTTCAAGTAGGAGAGAGGTTCCCACATGCACTAACCAACTTCTGTTTAATTTTACTGTTTCTACTTTCGCGCCAAGCTTCGATGGGTTATTTCTTCCCGTGATTAACCTGAAAGGCCTTGCTTTGTTGACCTGTCCTCCGTGGCTCCCGTTTATTCTTGCTGAGTGAAATCCTGTGGCACTTTCTAGCTCTCTGTTAGTCTCATCTCATTGTGGATATCCCTCCACTTGTCAGGAATTTTAACAGGAGGTGTAGGGTCGACACTATGCCTTTAAGCAATGCTAACGCCAGCCTGCATAATATCAGGTTGTATAGGTAGTTTGCCTTCATAACTATGAACTCCATGTTTGCGGTTTTACTTCTTTCACCTTCTCCCATAGTCACCGGGAGGAGTATGGTGCCTTCCGACCAAACCGTCTTATCTGCAAAATCCACCAGCGGGGTGTTCGTCCGTTCTGACTTCCTCCTGGTATTCTCATCCAGCTTTTCAAAGCAGTGCTGATACATGACTTCTGTAAAGCTTCCACCGTCCATATATGTGGATGAATCCTCTTATCCATTACATTGATTGTTATCACCACTGCATCCCCACCAGTCGGCCTCTCCGGTATTAGATTGCTATCGTCCAACGTTATTACTTCATTCTCTCATAGATTCCTTTCCTCTGGCATTGGTTGCAGTGTCTATCTGCAGCGTGCCTTTCGCTGAGACTCACTCTTTTCTCATGTGCTTTTACCTATGATGGCGTATATGTCGGTCACCGTAGCCACTCTTCCATCTTCACCAGGAGTCCCTCAATCTGTCTCTTGCGGCGTTCATCACCTTCCTCAGCCATAGCCACCTCATTTCCTTTATCCCACCTCCGTTCTTTTTCGGGCTCCTTGTCCTACCCCGACTGTCTTACTATTTGAAAATTCCTCCGTGCTTATTATTGCTCTGATAGGTGGACTTGTTATGATCATTTGCACCTTTTGCCAAATGCGCTAGCTCAACGCTCTGCACATCATCTTTGATGTTGTGCTTTAGATGAATGCAGTCATTCGTATCATAGTCATGATTATCATGATACTCACAGAAATGAGACTTAATTCTCTTGCCAGGCTCTTTCTTGATCCTGGGCAGTACATCCAGTATGCCATTTCCTGCATGTAAGGCAAAAATCTCCTTGGGCGTTTAGATCAGGGGGTGAAAACCATTTTCGACCTATTGAACTTTCTTGGCATGTGCTGGGTGCCTGCTCGGGCAATCCCGACTTTCTTTGACTTCCCTTCCGAGTTCTCCCTGTCGACTTTCTGCTGACTGTGACCCCTTTGTGCTTCCTCCCTCATTTTGTCAGCTAGGTTTGCCATGTTGAAGTTTCCAACTCTCATCATCATTTCATCAATTGTCGGCGACGGGTCCAGAGTGAAGTTCCTCAACAACAACTCGTGCCTCAAGCTATTTATGAACATGTCAATAAGGAACTAGCCGCTCCTCTCCTTTACCCAGTTTTCCTCATAATTGAACCGCTTCCAGTACGTCGATAGTGTCTATGCTGGCTTTTGGCTGATGGAGAACAACTCAGACCTCATATTCTGGAACTTTTTCCTCTGTATGAAACGGGTCAGAAACTTCTTCTCCAACTGACTTTAGCTGTCGATTATCCCATCCTCTAGGTTTCTAAATCATACCCTGGCCGAAGCTGTCAGGGTAGTTGCGATCACCTTGCACCATATAACTTGAGGTATTGCAAAAACGGTCATGTTGGTGTATAATGTGTGCAAATAGTCCTTCTAGGTCGGCCTCACCATTATACAGCCTCAGGTTCATCGGTATTTTCAGCTTTGGATCCGCCGTAAACAACTGTATCCACTTGGTGAAAGGTGAACCCCTAGCTTCCCTACTCGAGCCTTCTTCTTTTCCTTTTGACGGTGACTTTTGCCCTACCTGTTCCTCCCCCCCTTTGAAGTGGTACATAACCCTCTCCACTCGCGGTTCGTCACAATTTCTACACCTCTGACTCGTTCCTTTCTTGCAAAAGAGGCTGTGTTTTTCTCCTTCCTTTCTCTACTTCGAACTGTCTGGGACCCCCTGTCTCCTCTATTAGGTGTTTCACTGTCACCCTCTTGCTCTGGGAAGAGCTCCGTGGGGTGTAGATATTCTTCTCTCCACCGGGGTTGCCTGTCCTCCACTTCTTTCAGCCTCCCTATCATCTCCTTCTGGGATGCCACTATCGTTTGATGGATGTCCAAGTTGTTCATAACCTCCTATGCTATTCGTATTTGATATTTGTCCCCCCGTCGGGGAAGGCTTCTCCTCATGTGTCACGTCTTTCATTGTCACCTGGTTGTATAGGTTTTGCGGTATCCATGCCTCAATTTTCTTCAAGCTACGTGGATGCTGAAAGTTGATGTCTCTCCCCACAGATGACGCCAATGTTAATGCCAAAACTTGTAATATGCTTAGAGATGATCCACACCAGTCCGATATGCACTTGAACCTATAAGAGGCCGGTCCAAGGCCGTGCCTGCTCCGATGCTCCGGTTAGTCATTTTTGCCATGTAGAAGTGTCTCGAGGTGAATAGTGTGCTGATTGGAAAATATTACCTTGTTTCACACCCTTCTCCTCGCTATACGTGGTTTGGTGGCTGATGGGTCTGGAGTTGTCCCATCAAGCTCAGCCAAACTCCTTCCTGTCTGCCTTCTCACGCTTGGGCTGGAAGGCCTCTTTTATTCATTCTCCTGTAGTTGGGCCGTCAGGCCCATGCGTTTTCAATAACATATTTAGAGTAAAACATATAACTTATAGTATGTTTTACTCTAAATATGTTATGTTTCTAGGTTAATAGCTTATAACCTGAATTTGACTCGGATTTTAATTGCTTTAACCCCTGTATTTTCATCTTTTTGTGATAAAATTGAACTTGAGTCCGTGGTTTTTTCATAACTTATGGATATGCCGTCTTCAGGAGACAGGATCTTTTATTTAACCATCTAGAATAATAGAAATGAAAGGAATGTATGCTCATGATACACTTTCAGCCTCATTTGTTTAAATCTATGTATCAATTGGGGATTCAACTTTTGAAAATACAAAATAGCCTCCATAGGTGTCATCAATGCTGGTCAAGATCGGAAGTACATGAAATGATAAAAGAATTCCTACTTTACCAAACACATAAAAGCCCCTAGTTATTATGTATGTGCTAGTTAGGGTCTCAATTTTTTGAAAGTGCTAACTAAACCCTTGACTAACCACGAAGAATTTCATTTAACCCCTCTAACCCTCGATTTAACTCCTGATAAATTTTTTGGCAAAAAAAATGAAATGAAAACATATAAATGTCACCGCTCTTTAAAGAAACCAAATTAGCCTTCTCTTGCCACAATCGTTCCCTTCCCTCCGCAACCCCCTATCCCCCTCTCCAAGTTACCCACAATAGTCAACTAAGAGGAAATCGTTGGTGGAGCCTTCCACCAACGATTTCAATGAATTTCTCATTGGTCACCAGCACCCCACCATCGTCACCAGTCATCCTCCCTTTTTTTCAAACCCACCACCACTGAACCAATTATTTTTACACATCATGCACCATCATCGCCACATATCACCACCCAATCTCACATGTCTAATACAAACCCGCACAATCGCACTCCAAATACACATCACAGTCGTCGTAGCAGCCATAACCATCCACTGTCGCAACCTCAAAAAAACCATACAATTACCCTCACCACTGCTCGCTACCACCCAATTTTAATTGTCATTAGCACCTTCACCCACTTCTCCATATTTTTCATATGTTGTGGATGTGGTAGATTGTGTACAAATATTCTGCAGTATTTTCTTTGTTGGGGTGCAAGGATTTTCACCGCATAATCATGAGATTCTGGCGGAGTAGAGAGAATCTTCCATGCACCATATGTGTTCTATGGAGAGGGCTTGGAAGTGGCAAGTGAGAACTCGCCGAAGAAGGACGACTTCGAAAGTGTCAAGGGTTTTTGTTCTTCATCAGTAATTTCATTGTAGTTTAAGTCATCGGTTAGAGAATTTAAGTGGCACACTTTTATTAACCGTCAAGGGTTCCTTAAACACTTAAAAATATATCCTTAAGTGGCACATATAAAAAAACTAATGGCTCATTTAACCCTAGAATTTTTATTGAATAACCCATGATTTCATTTTCATATGCAATATTTTGTGCAAAGAAATAAACCAGAAACAAACTTGTATTCTATATCTCACAAAAAATGTTGACGTCAAACTGAAAATATCATTATTCTCTTATGATAATGAAAGTAGGTGGATTACCCACCAACCTCCGGCGAACGATGGGAGTAGTATACATATTTTGTTCATGAACCCCGGTAAAATTGATAACGGAAGAGCTAAACCCTACTCCGCCTACGAAAAGATCGGAGGTGATAACGAAGGTGCGTCAGAAACTTTTGATTTTAATTTTTCCGAGTTGCCGGAAACTAGAAATGGTTTTGCAGTTGTAGGTAGAAGAAGGTTGTAGGCGAGTAGAGGAGGGCTTTCTTCGCTTTTTCAAAATTGGGCCTAATTAATTATTCTAAAAACATATCAACTTGGGCTTGTTTTTAAAAAATTAAAACAACCCAGTGTGTTTTACTTAATAATAGAATTACAAGTTCAATAAATAGTTAAAATATCCAATCATATTTTCTACCAAATTATATATTTCAAAATCATATATCTCTTCTAGCCGGGCTTCCAAGTTCCATCGACACTAGTCAGGAATGTTGCATGGAGCGACTATGGTAATAAGGCAGAGGACTGACGGGTGGCAGCGGCACATTGATGGGCAGGGTTGGGAGCACAGTGAGAGTGAGTACTCATTATTCATATTTTTTGTGTGATTTGTCTTTAGAATCTAATCTTTATTATCTTGAATTTCAATTGTAAAATTAGTTTTAGATGTGTGGAATAATTAACCAAGTTTCTTATAATTTTTTGTTCCATTTAGAGTCTTTTATATGTTTTATAAATATAGTTTTATAAAATTTTAAAAAAATAATTTTCTTGAGTTAAAACTTATATTAGTTTTTTTGACAATACCATTAAATCCTCTTTTATATATCGATTGTTCCAATATATTTAGAACCTAGGTATATTAATTTCTTTAGTCTGTCTAATGTGATGTCCTATGTGATCTTAGGCCACAAGGGGTCTTAAAGAAGGGTTCTTTTTTATGTTCTTATACAGTGCGTTGATTTGATAGTGTATTTTTTTTATAATTTGGAGGAGTTGGAGAGTTTTTCGCATGATAAATTAATTTCCTTTTAATTTATATTTGATTTAGGATTTTAGGGTTATTATTATAAAATTACTAATATCAATTTTTGTGTGTTAAAAATTGATATTAGTGTATGCGATTGGCTTATTTGTATGTTTTGTTATTGTAGTTACTTTTATTCCTTTTATAGATTATGGAATTTTTAATCCAAAATATTTTAAGAAGAAACATAAGAAAGTAGAAGTATTAAGTGTTCTTGTATGGAGATTAATTTGAATAATGTTATTAGAGGTCCTGGTATGCATCGACCTATTATTGAATTTGGTGTCAACATTAGGGATCAAATTCGGAGAGAGTATTTATTGAGAGGTCTTGGTTGACCCACTAGTTATAATTATAATTATCTACGGAAGCGGTTTGGTACGGATAATACACGTTTTCAAACTTCTTGGTTTGACAAGTATAATTGGCTAGATATAGTATTTCAAAGGACACGGCTTATTGCTTTTGGTACTACCATTTTAGAATTTTGGGTGATCGAGTTGGAGATGAAGCCTTCACTAAGTCTGGGATAACCAATTGAAAAACTATTGAAATATTTAGGGCGAACGACTTGGGAGGCCCCTGAACTCTTTCCATCGTTCACCTTTGGCCCTATTTTTTGAACACTTTTGACCCCTTAACTAATAGAACTATTGAATCATGGCTCTTCAGTCTGGTCAAAGCATCAAATTTGGTCAAAACGTGTAATTTAAGGGCAAAATATTTATTTATATAATTTCCTTTTTTTTACTTTTCCTTTTTCATTTCCCCCTTCCCCCCCTTCCACCCCATCCGACAGAACACCCACCCAACCTACCCACTGTTTTTCCACCGGCAGTTATTTGACGATCACCACCACGTCTTTCGCCCTCATCACCGTCACATGAACCATACCCTCATCCGCCTCTCCTCCACGCCATCCGTGTAACGCCCCAACCCAAAATTACAGGGGACGTTTATTAAAATGATAAAATATTAATAATTATCCTTGTCTACAGCGGAAGCGGGAAATTTTAAAGGACAAATGCTTATAGCATAATCTGAGAACGTGTCTTCAATTGAACTAAATGAAAATAAGGGTGCAGGGCCGCAGACGTTCTCCACTCATTATTCGCCACGCTCGTACCATACCTATTGCTTTAACCTAAATATTTTTAAAAAGAGTGGGGGTGAGCTTTCACCCGTGAGGGTTCCAAGTTCGCAACCATTTTTCGTGATGCAATCAGGATCCTATGCATGCATGCAGTTTTACGAAAATATTTTTTA
>JAULKK010276716.1:0-14862 GCA_032355705.1 Rubia peregrina
TAGTTTAATGTGAATATTACTTGTAATTGTAATTAGATTTAGATTCCTTTTCCTTTTCTGTAAAGGTGTTTGTACCTTTATATAATGTACCCCAGAGCATGAATAAAATCAAAGATTATTACCCTTATTTTCTACATGGTATCAGAGCCTAAAATTATGAAACCTTAAAGAAAATTTTCCACTGTTAATTTTCGCTGGAGCCGACCATCGCCGTCTGAACGCGCAGCCGTCATCTTCACCATGCGCTGATGCGTTTCCCAATTTTTTTCTCCGCCAATTCTGCACCCGACTATCACCGCAACTTCTTCTTCAACTACCGTGAACGTCATCTATCCGTCCATGACCGAATCAACCGTACGTGCTACTTCACGTGTCACCCCGTGCTCAATGCGCCGCTGCCGTCTTCACCACGGTCTGCCGTGTCGATCTACCGTACCGTTGTTCTTCTGCAACACTGATCTACACCAATGACTACTCCTGGTTCCAGTTCTGATGCTGCTGAGCAAGCCCACATTGTTGCTAAAACTGAGACAAAAATATTACAGAATCTCAATGCCACCGATGTGATTTCAGCTTTACTCAAACAGTGACCGTTACAATCTGGCTCTGGGAGATCTATCCCTGCTGGTCGATCTCTGAATAATCTTTACTACCTTAGTACCAATAGCAGTTCCAGTTTTTCAATCTGTCCCATCATTCTGAAAGTTGAAGAAAATTATCTTGAATGGTCTGCTTCAATTTCTGGTGGTATGCTTGCCAATAAGAAGATTGGTTTCATTGATAGACCCATTACTAAACCCCCGGATAATCATCCTAATGTAGTTGATTGGCTGGGAGTTATTGCTACCCTTGTATGCAGACTCTAGATCCACCATTGCGTTCATCTATCAGTTATTATTCCACAGTTAATGAATTGTGGCATGATCTTAATCCCCGATTTACTCTTGGGGATGGTCAAAAAATTCTGCAGATGCATGAAGATATACTGAACTGTCGGCAGAATGGTCAGACTCTTTCCATTTATTTTGGAAAACTAGAGAAGTTGTTCAGTGCTTAAAACTCACTCCGACCTCCTTTAGTGTACACCTTTGCAGCTTGCAAACCTTTGTGCACATGTAACCATGCTGCCAATGCCTTCCAAGAACGTAAGAAAGATATGATCTTTCAATTTCTCCTCAGATTTGATGAAGGCTATCACACCTTGCAATCTAACAACATGACCAGCGATCCTTTGCCACTTGTCATGCGCGTATATGCCTTTGTTGCTCAGGAGGAGAATCACAAAGCTGTCATTCTGTCTCGCGAGTCTTCATCTGACTCTTTGGCGTATGATGCACGACGCCCTCCACCATCGGGTTCTTCAACAACTGTTCTCACCTCTGCTGATCGCAAGAATCTCACATGCTCACTATCATCGCAAGGGTCACGACAACGATACCTGTTTCAAGCTCATAGGAGTACCAGATTGGTTCAAGGAGTTGAACTAGAAATCCAAGAAGACGGTGCCATGACCACCGCTATCGGCAAACCAGCTGCTGGTGTCCGCCAGCCATCACATTCTTTTGTTTGTGCCATCGCGTCCCCACCTAGACATGCTACGGCCGCCAGCCATCTTGTCCCTACTCGTGCTGATTTTGGTTATGCTTTGGCCGATGAACAATGGAGTACGACCCTACATTTATTTAATCAGTTTAATGTTGTTTCTTACCATGGGTCAGGTAAGTACACTTTACCTTGGATCCTTGATCCGGGAGCCCCGTATCACATGACGTGTGGCAATTTTCTTTGATTAATGTTTCTACTGCTGCTGATGTCGTGAATGTTATTTTACCTGATGGTTCTATGTCATCTGCATCCCAATATGGTTCTATTCATTTTGGAGATATTACTCTTACTCATGTGCTCTACATACCTTCTCTGCGATGGCATCTATCATCATGGTCTAGATTGTTATCTGCCTTAAAATGTCTAGCTTTGTTTACTAAAAATTATTGCATTTTACAAAAAATCAGTACGAGGAATGTGATTGGAGTGGGTGAATAGTAGGGGGGGTTATTAGCTTTGTCTGATGGATATGAATGATCATCCTTATATCTTGCAGTCTAATCCGACAATTGCTTCAGTTTCGACTTCTGATTTGTGGCATCAGTGTCTTAGGCATCCTACAATGTTGTCTTGTGTTTCTACTCTTGATTTTGGCACAAATAATGTTACTGTACATTGCTCGGTTTATCATCGAGCAAATCAGACTAGACATACTTTTCCTTTGAGCTCTTCGAATGCTAGTTCTTTGTTTGAATTAATACATTCTAATGTTTGGGGTCCTTAAAAAACACCATCTTCTATTGGTGCATTTTATTTTTTTGACTATATTTTGATGATTATTCCTAATATTTTTGGGTTTACTTATTAGTTTCTATGTCCAAAGTTACTTCTAGAATTATTGAATTTTGAACTTTAGTAAAGAATCAGTTTGGCCACACTGTTATGCGTGTCCGAGCTGATAACGGTACAAAATTTCTACCTTTGAGATCCTACTTTCCTGAGTCTGGGTTTATTTTTGAGACTTTTATGGTCGATACACCACAACAGAATGGTCTTGTGAAATGCAAGCATCGCCAGTTGTTGAATGTAGCTCGTGCTCAAGCCAATCTACTTATTGAATTTTAGGGAGAGTGTGTTCTTACAGCTGTATATCTGATTAACCAGACACCAATGAAGTATCTCAATGGTCGCACACCTTTTGAGTTACTCTATAGTTTCTCCCAAAATTACAAGGCTTTGCGAGTCTTTGGATGTTTGTTCTTTGCTTTTCATATTCCCAGACTCAGTGATAAGTTTGCTCCAAGAAGTCGTCGCTGTTTGTTTCTTGTATCCTCCAGGGAAGAAAGGTTATCGACTCTTTGATTTGGAGTCCTGCACTTTCTTTAATAATCGGCATACATACTTTTATGAAGATCAGTTTCCATACATTACTCTCCCGGAAGCATCATCACCGCTGGGATCATCAGTGCCGCTGCTCGTACTACCACCGCCGGTGCCATCCTCGTTGCCATCGCTGGAACTGACTTCATTACCACCGCTGGCTGACACCTTCTCGACCACCGGAATCTTCCCGGCCGCTAGAATCTTCTCGGCCACCAGAATCTTTTCGACTACCAGAATCTTCCCACCCACCGAAATCTTCTCGGCAGCCGGCCACCCACCTGACGCCAGAGCCGCCGGTCATCGAAACCCTTCCAGCCATGCCAATTTCAACTTCGGTGCCAGTACCTCACACGTCGCATGCACCACTGGCCACCGTCGACATTGCGCTTCACATGTCTCCTCCACCGCAGTCTACCACATCGAAAGACTCCCCGGTAACACCACCTACGGCTGATCTACCTCATGTCCGCCAGAGTTCGTGATCGTCACCCTCCTACTTATCTGTCCAATTATGTCTACTCTGTTGCTGATATTAATAAACTCCCCACTGCTATGACTACACTTACCACGTCACATTTCTTAGGTGTTCTCTATCCTTTATCTGATTTTGTAAATTGCTATAAATATTCTAGCACCCATTCTAGATTTTTTGGTGCTGTAACTTCTAGTGCAGATCCGACTACTTATTCTAAGGCTTTGAAGCATGCTTATTGGCGTGATGCAATGGATGATGTGATTAAAACACTTGAGCATAATCAGACATGAACTTTGTCTTCATTACCTCTGAATAAGACTGCTATTGGATGCAAATGGGTGTATTGTACCAAGTTCAAGTCTGATGGTACCATTGAACGTCACAAAGCTCGCTTGGTGGTTCTTGGAAATCGCCAAAGGGAAGGGATTGACTACACTGAGACATTTTCTCTCATTGCGAAGATCAGTTCGGTACGTCTATTTTTATCAGTTACAGTTATTCGTGGTTAGGAACTGCATCAGATAGATGCTCATAATGCTTTTCTGCATGATGATCTGCATGAAGGGGTCTTTATGTGATCTCCACCAAGATACCCTGCGCCTCCTGGCCAGGTGTGTCACCTTCAAAAATCACTTTATGGTCTTCGACAGGCACCTCATAATTGGTTCGCAAAATTAGCTTAGGCTTTACGTGCATTTGGTTTTGTTCAGAGTAAGACAAATTACTCTCTTTTTTCTTTCACTCGTGGCTTGGTTTCATTGAATGTTCTTGTTTATGTGGATGATTTGGTCATTGCTGGTAGTTCTTCGTCGCTCATCTCTGAATTCAAGAAATACCTAAGTTCTTATTTTCATATGAAGGATCTTGGTAACGATTTATTTTCATATGAAAGTCAAATGTAAGGAACCCTGAAAGTACTAAGCATATAGAGGTTGATTGTCATTCTGTCCATGATCTTGTCCAGTCAGGTACCATTGTTACTCATCATATTTGCACGACTGACCAACCTGCAGATTTGTTCACCAAAGCTCTCAGACGAACTCAGTTTAATTCTTTACTTGGCAAGTTAGGCATTTCTGATCCCCATGCTCAAACTTGAGGACGAGTATTAAGGAAATAAATAGTTTAATGTGAATATTACTTGTAATTGTAATTAGATTTAAATTCCTTTTCCTTTTCCGTAAAAGTGTTTGTACCTCTATACAATGTACCCCAGAACATGAATAAAATCACAGATTATTACCCTTATTTCTACATGTTACATTATCTTCAAAGTGTTATCAAATCAGTGACACATCAAACATCCACAAATGTAAGATAACCTTTTTTAGTATATAAACAGCCAAAGGTGCAAAAACTACTAATGGAAAATAATAAATTGGAAGTGTTGATGAAAATTACACACATGCACATACACACGGATACTGATGAAAAATAAGAAATTGGAAGTGTTGAGCTCTAAATGATAAATGAGAGGGTGAAGGAAACCCAATGAGTTTATACAATGACCATGTCTTATTTATACAACAAACAAAAAGTGAAGTTTATAAAATCAATTTATCATTTAAAAAGAAATTGTATGAATAACCTCCATAAACAAATTATTATGCAAGGTGGGATTTATAAACCTTGACACACATAGAAGTTATATATTTTCTAAAGGACATGTTAAGAAGTTCTGCAGTGTACGACAACGTTTGTGGAGGGAATGGGTGGCGGAAATCGGAGACCCATCTCGGCACATGCGCATTTGGAGACGGTGGAGTCGGCGAGTTCCCGACAATTTACTTGTTGCTGGTGTAAGACTAGTCAGATTAGCTAGTCCATTGACTTCAGGCCAGCAGTTGTAGCTATTTTTAGCCTGATTTAGCCATTTATTTTTGCAGTGGATGGAGATGGCGGCAAGCGACAGAGAAATGAGCTAAGGAGGTGAAACTCCGCATGGAAGGGGAAAAGGTTTGAGAAAAGGAAAATAGAAAGAAAAGGAAAAGAAATAAATAAAATGGTAAAGGAAAAAAGAAAAATTAAAAAAGAGAAAGAAAAAGAAAAAGGGAAAAGTAAAAAGAAAATGGAAGATGTGAAATTACTATTTTGCCCTTAGAAATCACTTTTTTTAATGAAGTTAATGTTATGACCAGACAAAAGAACTACAATTTAGTAGTTTTGTTAGTTGAAGGGCCAAAAGTGTTTAAAAAAAATAAGGGGCTAATAGAGGATGGTGGAGAGAGTTCAGGGGCCTCCCAAGTCATTCGCCTACACTTAAAATAATTGCAGTATTTTAAATATAAATTGATCACTGCACTAGGAATTCATGCATACCTTCAGAAATAAATAATCTCACAGAGCATTCATGAAAACATTCAAGAAAAATCATCACACCCTTGTCTTCCATACAAACCTTCAAAGCAAAATCATCATACACTTGATTTTTATGCTAACCATCAAAACAACACGTTGAAATTTTATAATACGGGTCTTACCGAATAGCGAGTATTAAGCAAAACAAATTTGAGATTTAATAAAACATGGGTTACCTCATTTTCAAAGGGCTATCGAATTAGTTAAGCACCAAATATGCACAAATGTAGAATTCTTTGTAAACTAATACTGCTATTTATTTCTATCTCTATTTGACTAATTGATTTCAGGAAATGTTTTGTAAATACGTTCTCACAAGAGTCATTAATGTAAGAAATTTCCAAGTTATTTTCAAGCGACATCATTGATTGAATTTCTAATGAATAAAAAATAGAAGTTATAAACTATACTTTTTAAGCCCAAAATATGTACAAATGTAGAATTCAAAAACTTGGACAAACTCAAAGGTATCACTCATTGAAGCTAGGGGATACTTCTTTTTCATGAGGCACGTGCCAATTCACCTCGGCTACAGACATAATACAACCTGTAAGATCAATAAAACTATATAATTATATTTAAAAAAGTGCATGCATCATGAAGTGTATAGCATTATGGTTTATAGCAAAACAAAAAGTTAGGCTATGGCTCATAAATATAATTGACTTGGAAAAGAAAATAAAAATCATTCAAATCATATTAACTAAAGTACAAAAAAAAAACACGTTCAAAGACACACATGCAATCCATATGTACGTGTACATACACATGCATGATGCTAAAGAAAAATAAGAAATTGAAAGTTTTAAGCTCTAAGTGATAAATGATAGGGTGAAGCAAAACCAATGGGGTTAAAAAATTGCCATGTCTTATTTATGCAACAAACAAAAAGTGAAGTTTTTATAATCAAATTCTTTTTTAAATAGAAATTATATGAATAACCTCTATAACCAAATTATTATGCAAGGTGGGATTAACAAACCCAGACACACATAGAAGTTACATATTTTTTAAAAGGTGTGGTAAGAAGTTCTGCAGCGTACAACAACGACCTTGTGGAAAAGGGCTGCAGAAATCCGAGAACCGTCCCGAGGCATGCTGCTGTGGCTCGGCTGTGGAGACAGTGGAGTCGTTGAGATCCCAACAATCCATTTGTTGCTGGTGTGAAACTAGCCAGATTAACAGGTCCATGAACTTCATGCCAACGGTAGCAGCTTCTTGGAGCTCAATTTGGTCGTTCATTTTGGCCGTGGATAGAGGTGGCGGCAGGCGGCAGAGAAATGGGCGGAGGAGGATAAACTCACAGGGGAAGAGGAAAGGGTTTGAGAAAAGGAAAAATAGAAAGAAAAGGAAAAAAGAAATAGATAAAATGGAAAAGGGAAATCAAAAAGAGAAAGAAAAAAGAAAAAGAGAAAAGAAAAAGGGAAAAAGTGAGATTACTAATTTGCCCTTAGAAGTGACACTTTTGACTTAAGTTAATGTTTTGAGTAGATGGAAGGACCGTAATTTAGCAATTTTGTTATTTCAAGGGCCAAAAGTGTTTTTTAAAAAAATAAAGGGCTTAAAGGGGATGATGGAAGGCCTCCCAAGTCATTTGCCTACACTTAAAAATAATGGCGGATTTTTTTGTTTTTATAAATCATCGCACTTGAAATTCATGCCTATTAAAAAAATCATCTCATAGGGCATTCATGCAAACCTTCAAGAAAATCATCACACACTTTTCTTTCATGCAAACCTTGAAAATAAAATCATCAAATACTTGATTTTCATGCATACCATCAAAATAACACATTGAAACTTTTATAATATGGATCTTACCGAATAACTTTTATTATGTGAAAAAAAATGAGATTTCATAAAACAAGGGTTACCTCATTTTCAAAGTGTGATACTTCTTATCCATGAAGCACAAGTCAGTTTATCCCAGCTACGGAAATAAAACTCGTGTAAGATCAAACAAACTATAAAAATTATAAACAAAATACATGAATTGGGAAGAGTATTACATAAGGGTTTATCGTAAAAGAAAAAATGTTTTGTTAGGGCTCACACATATAATTGACTGGGAAAAGACGGAGTGAAAATCTTTCAAATCATATTAACTAAAGTACAGAATAAAACACGTGCAGAAGCACACATGCACATAGACACGCGCGATACTGATGAAAAATATGAAATTGGAAGTGTTGAGCTCTAAGTGATAAATAGGAGGGTGAAGGAAAAACAATGAGGTTATGCAATGACCATGTCTTATTTATACAACAAACAAAAAGTGAAGTTTGTATAATCAACTTTTTTATTTAAATAGAAATTACATGAATAACCTCCATAAACAAATTATTATGCATGGTGGGACTTACAAACCTAGACACACATAGAAGTTATATATTTTTTCAAAGGGCATATTAAGAAGTTTCGCGGTGTACAACAGCGGCCGTGGGGGGACTTAATGGGTAGTGGAAATATGATACCTGTCTCGGCTCGTACGGCTATTGCTCGGCTGTGAAAATGGTGGGGTCAGTGAGTTCTCGACAATCCACTTGTTGCTGGTGTGAGACTAGCCGGATTAACTGGTTCATGGACTTCAGGCCGGGGGTAGGAGCTTCTTGAAGCTTGATTTGGTCGTTCATTTTGGCCGTGGATAGAGCTAACGGCATGCGGCAGAGAAATGGGAGGAGGAGGATAAACTCCCCGGGGAATAGGAAAGGGTTTGAGAAAAGGAAAATAGAAAGAAAAGGAAAAAAGAAATAGATAAAATGGAAAAAAGGGAAATCGAAAAAGAGAAAGAAAAAGAAAAAAGGAAAAGGAGGAAAAAAATGAGAAAAGAAAAAGGAAAAATGTGAAATTACTACCCTTAAAATTGACGCTTTTGACTTAAGTTAATGTTTTGAGCAGACAGAAGGTCCACGATTTAGCAATTTTGGTTATTTGAGGGTCCAAAAGTTTTCAAAATAAATAAATAAAGGGCTGAAAGGGGACGATGGGAGGCCTCACAAGTCATTCGCCTACACGTAAAATAATGGTAGATTTTTTTATTTTTATAAATCATCGCACTTGAAATTCATGCATATTTTAAAAAATAAATCATCTCACAGGGCATTCATGGAAACCTTCAAAAAAATCATCACAACTTTTCTTTCATGCAAACCTTCAAAAAAAAAATCATCATACACTTGATTTTCATGCATGCCATCAAAATAACACGTTGAAACTTTTACAATATGGATCTTACCAAACAACGTTTATTATGTGAAAAAAATGTGAGATTTCATAAAACATGGGTTACTTAATTTTCAAAGTGTGATACTTCTCATCCATTAAGCACAAGTCAGTTTACCCTGGCTACGAACATAAAATCACATGTAAGATCAAACAAACAATAAAAATTATAAAGAAAATAATGCATCGTGAAGAGTATTACAAAAGGGTTTATCGCAAAACAAAAAAGGTTTTATTAAGGCTCACAAATATAATTGACTGGGAGAAGACAAAGTGAAAATAACTCAAATAATATTAACTAAAGTACAGAATAAAACACGTGCAGAAACACACATGCACTCTATTTGCACATACACATAGACACGCGCGATACTGATGAAAAATATGAACTTGGACGTGTTGAGCTCTAATGGATAAATGGGAGGGTGAAGGAAAAACAATGGGGTTATACAATGATCATGTCTTATTTATACAACAACCAAAAATGAAGTTTTGAAAAATCAATTTTTATTTAAATAGAAATTATATGAATAACCTCGATAAACAAATTATTATGCATGGTGGGACTTACAAACCCAGACACACATAGAAGTTGTATATTTTTTAAAGGGCGAGCTAAGAATATTCGTGGTGTACAACAGCGGCCGTGTGGGAAATGGGATGCGGAAATCAAAGACCCTTCTCGGCACGTGCTGCTATTGCTTGGCTGTGAAGATGGTGAAGTTGATGAGTTCCTCGATATCCACTTATTGCAGGAGTGAGATTAGCTGGATTAACTGGTCCATGGTCTCAAGGTCGGCGGTTACATCTTCTTGAAGGCCGATTTGGTCGTTCATTTTAGCCGTGGATAGAGGTGGCGACAGGCGTCGAAGAAATGGATTGATGGGGAGAAATATTGCAGGGAAGGGGAAAGGGTTTAAGAAAAGGAAAATAGAATGAAATGGGAAAAGAAATAAAAAAATATAAAAGTGAAAAAAGAAAAATGAAAAAAGAGGAAGAAAAAAGGATGATGAAAAATGAGAAAAGAAAAAAGGAAATTGTGATATTACTAATTCACCCTTAAAATTGATGTTTTTGATTGAAGTTAATGTTATAACCAAACGAAAGGACCACGATTTAGTAGTTTTGTTAGTTGAGGGGTCAAAAGTGTTCAAAAAATATAAGGGGTTAAAAGAGGACAATGGAAGCAGTTCACGGGCTTCCCAAGTCGTTCGCCTGCACTAAAAATAATGGCGTTATTTTTTTTATATATAAATCACCGCACTTGGAATTCATGCATACCTTCAAAAATAAGTAATCTCACAGAGGATTCATGCAAACATTTAAGAAAAATCATCAGACACTTGTCTTTCATACGAACCTTAAAATCATAATCATCGTACACTTGATTTTCTTGCAAACCATCAAAACAACGCATTGAAACTTTTATAATACGGGTCTTACCGAATAACGTAGATGATGCAACAAATGTGGGATCTCATTAAACACGGGTTACCTCTTTTTCAAAGTGTTATCAAATTAGATAAGCACTAAATATGCACAAATGTAGAATGCTTTGTAAACTATTATAGCTATTTATTTCTATCTCTATTTGGATAATTTAATTTCAATTTTTTTGTAAATACGTTCTCACAAAAATCATTAGTAATGTACGAATTTTCCACGTTATTTTCAAGAGACATCATTAATTGAATTACTAATGAATAAGAAATAGAAGTTGTATATTTTTTAAATTACACTTTTTAACCCCCAAATATGCACAAATGTAGAGTTAAAAAAACTTGGGCAAACTCAAAGGTATCACTCATTGAAGCTAGGGGATACTTCTCATCCATGATGCACAAGCCAGTTCACCTCGGCTACGGACTTAAAACATGTGTAAGATCAAACAAACTATAAAATTATATTAAAAAAATACATGCATCGTGAAGAGTATAGCATTATGGTTTATAGCAAAACAAAAAGTTATGCTATTGCTCCTAAGTATAATTACATGGGAAAATAGATTGAAAGTCACTCAAATAATATTAACTGAAGTACCGAATAAAACACGTACAGACACACACATGCACTCCTAGCACACATGCCCATACACACGGACGACACTAAAGAAAAATAAAAAATTGAGAGTGTTGAGCTTTAAGTGATAAATGAGAGGTTGAAGTAAAAGAAATGAGAATAAAAAATGACTATGTCTTACTTATACTTTTTTTTTGAAGTTTGTATGATCAAATTCTTATATGAATAGAAATTATATGAATAACATCCATAAAAATATTATTATGCAAGGTGGAACTTAAAAACACAGACACACATAGAAGTTATACATATTTTTGAAAGGGCGTGTTAAGAAGTTCTACGACGTACGACAACGGATGTGGGGGGAAATGGGCGGCAGAAATCAGAGAACCATCATGGCGCTTGCGGCTATGGAGATGGTAGAGTTGGCGAGTTCAGGGCACTTGTTGCTAGGGTGAGACTAGCCAGATTAATTGGTCCATGGACTTCAGGGTGGCGGTTGAAAGTTCTTTAAGCTCGATTTGATCATTCATTTTGGCCATGAATGGACAAATGTAGAATTCTTTGTAAAATTTTACTACTATTTATTTCTATCTCAATTTTGCTAATTTAATTTCAGGAAATGTTTTGTAAATACGTTCTCACAGGAGTCATTAATGTACTAATTTTAGACATTATTTTCAAAAGAAACCAATGATTTAATTACTAATGAATAAGAAACAGAAGTTAAATATTTTTTAAACTACAATTTTAAAGCACCAAATATGCACAAATGTTGAATTCCAAAACTTGGACTAACTCAAAAATATCACTCATTGAAGCTAGGGGATACTTCTCATCCATGAGGCACAAGCAAATTCACCCCGACAACGAACATAAAACCACGTGTAAGATCAAACAAATTATAAATCTATAAATAAAATACATACATGGTGAAGAGTATCCAAAAAATGGCTTATTACAAAACAAAAAGTGTTCATTTAGGGATCATAAATACAATTGACTGGGAGAAGACAGAGTGAAAATCACTCAAATCATATTAACTAAGGTATCAAATAAAACACGTGCAGACACACACATCCACTCCATCCGTACATGCACATACACACGCACGAATGAGAGGAAAAAGCAAAGCCAATGAGGTTAAAAAATGAACATGTCTTATTTATACAACAAACAAAAGGTAAAGTTTGTATAATCAAATTCTTATTTAAACAGAATATGAATAACGCCTATAAATAAATTATTATGCAAGGTGGGATTTACATACCCAGACACAAATAGATTTTTTTTAGAGGGCATGTTAAGAAGATCCCCAACGTACAATAACAGCTGTGAGATCGGAGAACCATTCCAGCGGGTGGAGCTTTGGCTCGGCTTAAGTGACGGTGGAGTCGGCAAGTTCCCGGTAATCCACTTGTTGCTAGTAGAACACTAGCAGGATTAACCGGTCCAATGACTTTAGGCCAGCGGTTGCAGCTTCCTGAAGCCCAATTTGGTTGTTCGTTTTGGCCGTAGATAGAGGTGGTAGCAGGCAGCAGAAAATGGGCAGAGGAGGAGAAACTCACCGGGGAAGGGGAAAGGGTTTGAGAAAAGGACAAATATAAGGAAAAGAAAAACAGAAATAGATAAAAGGGAAAATGGGAAAGGGAAAAACGAAAGAAAAAAGGAAAATGAGAAAAGAAAAATGTGAAAATGAGGCACAAGTATGTTTACCCTAGCTACGAACATAAAACAACGTGTTAGATCAAATAAACTATTAAATTATAAAGAAAATATATGCATCTTGAAGAGTATTACAAAGGGTTTATGGAGAAACTAAAACAGTTAGGTTAGGTCTAATAAATATAATTGAATGGGAGAAGACAAAGTGAAAATAACTCAAATCATATTAACTAAAGTACAGAATAAAACACGTGCAGAAACACACATGCACTCTGTTCGCACATGTACATACACACGTGCGATACTGATGAAAATATAAAATTGGAAGTGTTGAGCTCTAAGTGATAAATGGGAGGGTGAATGAAAAACAATGAGGTTATACAATGACCATGTCTTATTTATACAACAAACAAAATGTGAAGTTTTTAATATCAATTTTTTATTTAAATAGAAATGATATGAATAACTTCCTAAACAAATTATTATGCAAGGTGGGACTTACAAACCCAAACACACATAGAAGTTGTATATTTTTTAAAGGGAGCGTTAAGACTATTTGCGGTGTACAGCAGCGGTCGTGGGGGGAAATGGGAGGCAGAAATTACAGATCCTTCTCGGCACTTGCTGCTGTTGCTTGGCTGTGGAGACGGTGGAGTATGTGAGTTCCTGGTAATCCACTTGTTGCTGGTGTGAGATTAGACAAATTAACTGGTTCATGGTCTCAAGGTCGGCGGTTGTAGCTTTTTGAAGGCCGATTGCGTCGTTCATTTTGGCCGTGGATAGAGGTGGCAACAGACATCGAAGAAATGGGCTGATGAGGAGAAACATTGCAGGGAAGGGGAAAGGGTTTTTAAAAAAAGGAAAAATAGAAAGAAAAGGAAAAATAAATAAATAAAATATAAAAGTGAAAAAGAAAATTGAAAATCTGAAGAAAAAAGGAAAAGGAAAAATGAGAAATGGGAAAAGAAAAAAGAAAATTGTGATATTACTAATTCACCCTTAAAATTGACATTTTTTTACTGAAGTTAATGTTATGACCAGACGAAAGGACCACGATTTAGTAGTTTTGTTAGCTTAGGGGTCAAAAGTGTTCCAAAAAAATTGGAGGACAAAAGGTGAATGCTTATAGTTGAGGGGTAACAAAAGTCATTTTCCCTCTTATATATATCCATTAGCTTCCATGTGGAAGCGTACCCTTGTCAAAAGTATGTCTGCGCATAACGAACGTGTAAGCATACGGGTGTATCGTTGTTGCGATCTTTCTTAGCCTATTAAGTTAATTCTTTGCTTTCTAGATTTGTTGGCTGGGAGAATCCTTGGATGCTTGCTAACCCGATGGTGACTTCTTTGTGGACTTTTGCTTTTCCTTAAGACTATTAAAACATAGAAAGAGAAAACCATCCATATATCTAGTATACCTTAACTTTTGATATGGTATATTGGTTGTATAGGTTATCTTATTTTCTTTTGGGGAATGAGAGTTGTGAGATTCTTGCATCTTTGGGGGAACTAGGGTAGTCTAAGAACAAATATTGGATGTCTTGGGAAATTCTTTGCATGCCATATTTTGCTTTGATCTTTGCTCGTTCTTGTTTACTCGAGGACGATTAATGGTTTAAGTGTGGGGGAATTGATGTGAACCTAGAAGCATGTGTTTCCTAATGCATTTAGCAAATCTTTTAGTAGCTTTTGTATGGAAGATTGCTAGATTTAGGTGAGTTTACATTACGTGGGGTTTAGATGGCCATTGTTGGTTTTCTTATCTAAATCCCTCAATTTGTATCTTATTTAGATTAATGGATTATATGTCCTAACGATCATCTACATTAGACTTTGTGAGCTTATTTGTAGATTGATCTTAAGCACTTCATAGTAGTTTCGTGAAGGCCTTTTGTGAGAATGGTAGTAGATTGTAGAAGGTCATTCGCAAGGATGGTAGAAGACTAAAGGCAATGAGTCAAAACGTAGTAGAAGATAGAAGGGTCGGAGAAGGAAGACAAAGAAGTGGATGACTCTGTAATATGAGAATTGTACATAGTTCTAGGAACGATCAGAAAAGAATCACCATCCAAGGGTTTTACCGTTGGATTTGTATTTTTGAGCGCTATAAAATATACTACAAGATCTCCCAAATCATATGAGCGGTTCATCCGTAGTGGCACAAACAATTTAAAGGGAAAAGGTCAAGTTTTTGA
>JAULKK010276742.1:0-14859 GCA_032355705.1 Rubia peregrina
CAACTGATGCGGGGAGGCAGCGCATCGGAGCGCATCGCGCATTATGCGAGCGCATCGGAGCGCATTTTAAAACCAAGGAAGGGACAGGCTAGTTCATTTCTAAAACTCTTTATTAATCCCTTGACTAAGATTTCCATTGTCTCTACTTTACTGCCTACGCAGTTAGTCTATAATTACCTGTATTCAGTGTTTTTTTAAAGAACCTGCGTTCTGTTTTTATTACTTTTCACCTGTGAATTTTGAGTATTGCCGAAACAGCTCTGCATCTCCCACCATGAAGTTGGAGTAAAATACTATCCAGTTTAGTGCTTTATCATAGACCGTGTTGCTTTGTATCTTTGAGCCTTGAGGGAAAATAGTTGGGAAGCTCTACTCTTGCAGGAGTTGGATAATGCCTTGCATTTATAGTAATAATGAGATTTGTTATCAATCAAATTATTGATTTTCCTTCCCCCCATAAGGGAGTTTTTTCTTTAGAAATATAGTTGGTGCTGATTAGTGGACCACACAGTGGGATAAAGGTTAAGTTGCTGTTAAATTGGCATCTAATTCGAACCACAGTCCAATGTGATGAATAATACTGTTATGTAGGTTCAAATTCAAAAGTTATCATTGGAAGTTGTTCCTTTAAGTTCACCAATGAAAGATTTTGCCTCTTTTCAGGGCCAGTTCGGGCCACAAAATTCTCTCTACCTTATGCTTAAAATTCTGATCTCCATTTTTTGAAAATTTTGTTCTGCTGCTTAAACATCTCTAGATTGCTGTGATGGAAGTGATGAGTATGATGGAGTTGCCATTTGTCCTAATACTTGCATTATGGGTGGGACTGTTTCTTATCGCTCAGTAAGTCGTAGCACAGTGATCGAACGCCAGAGTTCTATTGGTGCAGAAAGGGCCGATTCTGGCGTTGATGCCCAAGACTCAGTAGAGAAACTCAGTGGTAAATCAGTTTCTTTCATCTGAGAATTACTGCAGCTATTAACACCTTCTGATGATAACTACTGTCATGGTAATTTTAGGTCTTAAGGTACTGGTGGCACTGCAGGTTATTCTTGTGGTGATTTTTGTGGCATTTAGGGTACTCCGCCAGCGTGTTAAGTCTAAAAGAAGGCATCATCGTTAAATATGCTTCCCTCCTCTCTGAATAATGGTATACTTTCTCTGAAGTGTGCAAATATATTCTTGTTCAAGTTTCTAGTGCTCTCTGTGGAACTCCTATATATGTGTTCTTCCACCTTAATAAAGAGGCCTCATCAAAATTTTCACCGTCTCTACCATTAGATTTTGTTTGTTAGTTCTCCTAAACATTCCTGGTGCAAGTATTTAACTAAAGTGCACTTATTCATACAGGACTGGTAATTTAGTCTAGCTTTTCATCCCCATTCCAGTTCAGCTGACTTAGATGTTTTAAGTGAGATATGTTGATGGCAACAGTAAAGGTTCTCTCATCTCTCCATTCTGTCTGTCCTTTCCTACGGTTTTCCTTGGCTCGCACATTTTCTTCGCTACATTCTTTGGAGGAATTGGTTAAAGCATCTGTTGAATCAAAAAATTATGAAGAGATTCCTGATCTTCTAGCTGGTTCACAAATATCTAGCCAGAAGTCTAATCCCTTTTCCTTTCTCACCAACTCTCCTGTAGAAGTAAGAACACATATTATTGATGATATGTTACAATCTTTTCTTTTCCATAGACCCCGTTTTCGCCCTCGCATAGCATACTCTTGTCTCCTTTCTTACAGTCTTCAGAGTCCTGATCCACTTCCACTTGCCTTTGCTGTCCTCCAACACATGCTTCGGTCTGGTTGTCTTCCTGTTCCCGAAACTCATATCTTGCTTTCTGGAGCATGGCTTGATCGCCTATCGAAATCTCAGTCTGTATCAAACATACTTCTGGAGATGCAGTCTATTGGGTACCATCCAGACTGTGGCATTTGCAACTATCTTATATTGTCACTTTGCAGAGTTAATCAATTAAAAGAAGCAGTTAGAGTCTTGAAGAGTATGCTTGGGGCTGGTTGCGTTCCTGATTTGGATAGTTATGGCACTCTTATCGGTGAAATGGCCGGTCTCAGAATGACAAATGATGTTGTGAAATTGATGAAGGAGATGGTGGAAACCTTCAGCTTGAGCCCAAGGCAACAACTGATGGTCAAAGTAGCGAAAATGCTCCGAGCAAATAAAGAGTTTAGTAGAGCAGTTGACATGATTGTATTTTTGGAAAGTAAGGATGTTCTTGTTGGGTTTGATGTCTATGAATTGGTTCTGGAGGGGTGCTTGCACTGTCGTGAATTTGTCATAGCAGGAAAGCTTGTGATGAGAATGACTGGAAAAGGCTATATACCTTACTTCAATGTGAGGCAAAGGGTAATTGAAGGCCTTTCGTCTATCGGTGAGGTGGAACTGGCTTCAGCTGTAAGGAGCAGACTTGCGATTGTGAACTCGTAGTTGCTCCTATCAAACCATAATATTCCTGTATTTTATGTGATATGAAGTCATGTTTCTTTCTAGCAATTAGATCCCAAGCATGCAGTTTTTAGGTTTGTTATTTGTGTTTAGTTTTTCCATACATGATATTCTATAACAAGTAAATTAGTTTGTCGACACCATGATGAACTTTGTATTAATTATGAGATGCTTCTCCACATTCACTGCATTCAGGCTATCTTTGCCCAACCCTTCTGAAAGAGATGCATGTCTCATCATCCCCCATCTCCCTTTATGAATGGAATATCCTTCACCATTTAAGTGAAGGAAATATTTGTTTTCTATGTTTTAACTGAAAAGAAATTTATCTTCCTTGAAATGGACAAGATATGGTTTGTCTCAGCTGTAAAGGTATTCAGTACATATGAATTTTATCTGGAATGATCGAACAGGTTGCATACTTTGAACTTTTTAGTTCATAAATATGTTAAGTTTGTGCATTCCTTCAATCTCGTTTACTGTTTATAGGTTGTTTTTATGATGGTTGGATGGACTGAAACACATGAAAGGCCTGAGAGCCATAGCCAGATTCGATATGGAAGGAGAACCGCACAGTGATTCTGCTCCATGTAAGAAAGAGATGAATAGCTTTTAGACAGACTGCCTGCTGGTAATTGAATGTCTGAACTTCCATGGCATTGCTTGCAATCTAGTACTGGAATTCTGTCACTTCTTGTTTTAGCGCTGTGCTTGTGCATCATGTCCCAACTCTTATGATTTTAATGCTATAATCTTCATATTTATGAACTATAATTAATACAGTATGTTCTTTTTATTGTCATAACAGTAGATACTTTTTAGGTTCATTTCAGGTACAGCTGAGCATTTGGCTTATAAGCCTGATATGCATTCTTATAGCTCCTAGTTATCATCCTTTATGGGGTAGCTAGGTTCCATGTAAATGCCACATTTACCATGCTTTCTACCAATTCCCCGTGCGAGCTTGAAGTAACCAGCTTCACCCCACGAGGTACCCCATGAGTTCTTCACAATCCAGTACTTATCCCCACTTTCTTCACCATAGCCAACAACAGCAACTCCATGGTCAAGTTCATCACCACACTGACCTGAGAACACCCCGTGGGAGTAGAGCTGGAAGCTAGAGCCACTGGCATCCATAGCAACTGAGACTGGCTGGCGAGCAACGGCAGCTTGGAGGGCCTTCTCATCGTTTTTAGGTACCTTGACATAGCCTTTTATACTCACTGGATCTTCCCTTTCTCTGAATTTACTGCACCTATCGTTTTGTCCTACATAAGGGTAATCCTTTTCGGTTGTCACACCATTTGCTTTGATGAACTGAAATGCTGTATCCATGAGTCCACCTTGACAACCTTGGTTATGATTGTAGTGATCACAATCTATAAGCTCTTGCTCCGATAGGGACACTAATTTTCCAGTCTTGATTTGGTTGATCCCTTCCACTGCTGCAATTGCAGAGAACGCCCAACAACCTCCTGCAACAGAGAGTTAAATTCGCAGCAGCCCAATTTGAAATTGCAACTGAATATGTTATGCATAAGAGTTTCAGAATCATGATTTTCTGATGTTATTACTGAACTTTCTGATATGGTTAGAAGTTCATTGTTAAACACATAAGCGTGGAGGAGTTTTTGTACCGCAAGAGCCTTGATCTTTAATTGGAGTGACGGCGCCCTTCTTTCTCCAGTCCACTTCATCTGGCAAGCTTCCGTTATACTGGACATCTCCAATTGCTGCAGAACTCGTGGTTTCGTTTGAATTCTTAGGGCGTTTGTACCCCAAATAGATTGATCTGAACTCGGCATTTGTCATGTCTGCATATTGATTGTCACGGAGTTTGTAAGACAGGTTCTGAGAATTGACGTACTCAATGAGCTGCACATTAGATTGGTAAATCCCGAATCGCATCTCCCATTCGTCCCTGTCACCATAGACTTTCCCATATTTCGTCTGCCAGTCCTGATATCTTTTCAGCATACCACCAGGGTCGAAGCACCCACCGCCTTCACTCAAACATCTTGCTGCTGCACTTGAGCTCAAAAACAAGGAGGAGAAAAGCAGGGCGATTGTGGCAGCAAGAAAGCCAGCATTTCTCGATAAAAGCTTCTTCATCCTGAGCTGATTAGCTTTGGTTGCATGTATTCTACAGATACAGGTCCTTTTAAAACTAGGCGCAAGGGGAAAGGTGTTAGCGTTGGAACTTGTGTAACTTGCTTAGGCTGTTCATTTTGGTATTTCAGTTGGATTCATGCAAAATGTTCATTCTGAACTTCTAGTTCAATGGGGCAAGTATGTCGTGAATTTGGGTTTTCTAGGCAACTGAGGTTTTAGTTGATCAGAATCATGAGACAAAAAGTGGGATCATGATTAATTTAGGACAGTTTGGTACAAAATCATCTAATTGTTAAAAAGAGTTCGTCTCCTTCGAAACCTTCTCACTTTAAAATCAAGATTTAAATTATAAATACAACAAATATAAAGTTTGAAGTTTGAAAATTGGGGATAAATATTTTTTTTATATTTGGGATTAATATTTAAAAATATAGAACTTCATGGACTAACTTGCAAATTTATGAAAAAGGCCTTCTTCTCTGGCAAAAACATTTCCTTCGTCGCGCTCGACCTCCCCATTCTTCCGCCACGTTCAGGGGTGTTCGTCGGTCCAAGACCAGACCTGATTGGACTGGAACCGGAATGGTAAAAAGCTTGGATCGAGGATAGGATTGGTTACTGATTATTTAGGATTGGGACAAAATCAGAATAATTCTAGTTTTGGACCGATATGGACCGGTCGGATTGAATTTTTGTAAATTTTATTCTTTTACAATAAAATTTTGGTGTTGAACAAAATATAATTAATTTTTTTTGTCTTTCAAAGATAGTAAACTAGAAGTTTTTATAAATATTTTACCAAAAAATATGGAAGAATAATGGGCAATACCGTCTTTCCATAGGTTTATGGAAAGACTAGATTTATTTAGAATAATAAAAAGGTAAAATATTTTAGTTGCAATATTAAATTTTTTATTATGCAATGTGCAGTAGTTATAAGTTTATGACCCGATTAATGCAACCCAAAATTTTTATCTTCATTTCATCTAATAGTTTAAACCTTGGTCTTTCCATGACTTATGAAAATACCGTCTTTCAAGAGACGTACTCATCGAAAATAAATCTAAACTAACATATACTTAAATCATAAATACTTTAAATAATATACATAATAATAAGTAATCGGTCCATTCGGTCCGGATCGGAAAAATCTGGTTTTGGACCGAACCAGACCGGAACCCAAAATCTTAGTAAATTTTGGACTAAAGAAGATCGGACCTAAATTCTTTATATCCAGTTTCGCTCTTTATATTCCAGTCTAGTTCGATCCATTTTACTGGATAGGACCGGTTCATGAACACCACTACGTTCAACCTCATTGTTGTTATGCTTGGAAGACTTCTTCTCTTCCATTCTCGCGTGCCATAGCTTTCTTCTCCGTTGAATTCATCAAAATTTGTTGAATTCCCAATTGGAAATAACCTCCTTCTCCGACAAAGTTCCCACTTCCTTAACCTTTGTCCCTTCGCTCATTCTCCATCTTTGTTGTCGTTCCTTCATCCAATTCGCACTCAATTTCACCATCGTCCAATTCAAACTCTGGCATTTCGTCAAACTTGAACCTCCATTTCGTCATCGTCAAATACGATCAATTTTTCCATCATCTTTGTTGCTCTCCTCCACTGCTACGTTCACCGTGTGTTGTATCTTGGTTTCACGTTGAATTCGGTTGAGTTGCAGCTTAGTTTCCGTTGGATTCATGGGGGAAGCCTGATGGAGCACGCCGACGGCGGTCAAATTCCGTGTAAATTGTGGGTTGAAACCGAGTTAGGTCAAATTGATATGGGGAAATTCATGGCGGATATGGGTTGATTTTGGATTTGGGCCTAGTATATACTCCCAGTGGTCTTACGAGTTTAGGCATACTTTCTATTTCAATATGTCCCACAAGTAATGACATACTTTGAAACTTACCCGAAATAGAAAAGGTTCAGTTGTTAAATTCTCACAATGTCCTTTTTTACTTTAACAACTTTAAGACTAGACCACTGTTTTAAAAAATATCTTTACTTTTCCACAATTATTCTCTGCCACATCACAATTTCTTAATATTTGATCCAAAACCACTTAGAGCATGTGTAGTGGGGGGTTCTTTGTAGTTTCTTATTGGAAATAAACACAAAGAACACAAAACCCCATAATCATGATTTCTTTGTGGTTTCATCGTAAAGAAACTGATTTCAAGTTGCTTTGTATAGCAACCGCTCCCCATTAAAAAGCTTACCATGTGCATGTTCCTATCCATATTGTGGTTTTTTTGTCCCCTTGTGCCATGTGTCAAAGCCTGATTGAGACACGTGGCAATGTATGAGACACGTGGTCCAATCTTGTGGTGCATGTCCCAAAGGAAGAATTTTAAAAAATATGCTTATTTTTCTCTATTATTTAATGTTAATTCATAAATAATTTTAAAAAAGAAATTAAATTTTAAATTTTAAAATTAAATTAAATTTTAAATTAAATTTTAAATTAAATTTTAAAAATAAATTAAAAATTAAAATTAAAAGTGTATCATTAAATTTCACATTTCAATTTATTTTGGGTAGGAAAATTTATTTAAATTAAACATTGATGGTAAAATTAATGAGTAGGATAAAGAAAATCAAGTGAGGTCCATGAAGTGGTTTCTTAGTGGTTTATACCATTGTGAAGGTAAAAATAGAGTGGTTTCTTTGTAATTGCTTTTATTGAGGTGGAAGCGAGAGGGTGAGTGTTATATAATATATAATGGAAAGAAACCACAAGAGTGGTTTCTTCCATTGTACATGGTTTTAGGCCATTATTCATGTGACAGGGGGAGTAGGTTTTTGTTTAGCTGATCTATCATTGGGTTTGCCTAAAAGTCACATTCAACTAAATACACATCATATTTAAAAATATATAAAAGAGAAAAGTGCTAAAAGAACCTTATCATTTAGCCGAGAGTGCTAGTATATTCTTGCAAAATGAGAAAGTGTCAAACTAACCCTAACTTATTGATGTATGTACCGATCTAACTCTGGCCTCCACTGACTTTAATTATCAATGTGGAGTTTGGACAGATGTAATGAAATGATCAATTTGTCCCTGGTTAAAAGAAATAAAAAAATGAAAAGACAGAAATGTCTTCAATGATAAAAACCACGTCCCCCTTCTTCTTATTTCTTCTTTCTTCTTCTTCGTGCTAGTTATCCTCCTTGTCGACCTTTTAACTAAACATATTATTTTTTGAATGTGCCAAAATAACCCCATGTTTGCTGAAAATAAAGAAAAAAACTTTAAGTTTTTGTCGAATGGTGTCATTAAACCAAGTCGACCCGAGATCGACAGTGACTGAAAAATATGACATTAACCGTACCGGATATGACCAAAATACCCCTGGTTAATTTTTAAAATAAAAATTAGATGATTTTATGCTTATGAAGTATGCCCACTGTAAGAACATAACAAGAATACTAGGGTTATATAAGCACTTACTTTGATTTTCTAGGGTTATGTGAACACTTATTTTGAAAATTGAGGGTCGGATGAGGACATTTATACTCTCTTCAAAAATAATAACAAACAATGACAATAATTTTGACTGTAGAATTTTTTTAAAAATTAATTAATTTAAAAAATATGGTTTAAAAAATAGAGTGTATACAAAGGTAACCATATATACTTAAGTAAGTGCCAATATAATGCTACAATAATTTAAATTACAAAAACACCACTAAATAATTGATGAAAGTGCCACTATAACCCTAAGAAACCATTTTTGGCTTTAACCGACATTGACCGCACATAAAATGACCAAAATTCCCTTTGACATATAACCTAAGAGTGTTATGACAATTTTTCACTCAGGGCACCACTGAACGCTACTAGGTTGCCGCCGCCCCGTCTCCACCAGACAACTACCCCACTCCCTCCAAATTGCCACCGTGCTGCCTTCACCTAGCATCCAACCCCATACTTACTGCCGCTACTCTATCGCACGCCTCCCCTGCGCCTCCGTGCCGCTTCGATATGAAAATCGTAAACCCTGGATCTCAAAACCTCACACAACATTACCACTGTAAATCCATCACCACCTCCACCACCACCATAGTTCGTCAAAATCCATCACCACCATCCCACCTATCATGTCAAAATCCTAATCCCAGCCTATCGAATTGGCGCACCACCACTGGCTGGAGCCTCAATCGCCCAGCCACCTCAATCGCTAACACCCGCGCACAACCCAATGACCACCTGATGATGAGCCCTAGCTCATGAAGCCGGGACAGCCCCACTTCCGGTTAATCTAAGCAATGTCAGCGAATCTCCATCTCCGCTTGAGAACCTCAGATTCGTAACACCACCTAAACCTCCCAACTTCGTTCCCACGACCACACTAGCTTGTGCACTCATTCTCATCGAGCAACAAGCCTCATCGTCAAACACGTGAGCTCCATCGCTCCAATGCCAAAGATCTCAAGCGCTACCCCCTACGAATTTGAACTCTCTATCCCTTGAGAACACCGCAAAGGTTGAGGAGCGGCCGATGTGGAAAAACCCCCTGAGAGCTAGTGACTGGAGGTGAGAGAAATGAAGAGCGACGAAGAAGAAGAGAAAGAGTAGAGAAAGGAAGAAGAGAAAATTAGGGTTTAGGGGGCATTACAGTCATTTGATTTTTTAAAGAAAAATTATAGGGGTTAAATAGTTATTTCATAGAATTTCAGCTGAAATTTGTTGTAATGGGTTGTTTTACATTTTCACTGATTATCTAGGGTTATATTGACACTTACAAAAACTGGATGGTTATATTGGCATTTATGTCAGTTATGTAGAGTTATAAACACACTTTTCTCAAAAAATATTATAGCAAGATCCATACAATATTTTTAATGGAAGAAAATTACAATTCTCGCAAAAAAATATAGTTACATCTCTCACCAAATGAGATTATTCCTATTCTAAATACTTCTCGGATAAGCTCTTGCAATTTTCTATCAATCCAAGGGCGGATTTAGTGGAGTGCCAAGTGGTTTTGGAATTCCAACTCGGATTTGTCGATTAGAAGTATAAGTATATTTTTATCAACTGTGATTTCGTTCAAGCTCCTCATTTTTATACTGAAATAAATAAATATTGAGATTAATGAAAATGGGGAAACATGTAAATTTCTTTGGACATGAATTCAAAATTTTAGTATTTAAGAACTTTGCTTATGTATGAAGTTACAACGGCGAACTACATTTATTAAGAAGAGGAAGAATCATCCTCTACAATTCCCTTGTAATAATTAAATATTAAATACATTTAAATTGTGCTTGCTTGGGTTTTAAAATAATGAAATGTTCAGCTATTTTCAAATCATTCACATGGATTCGACTTTTTATATAAATATTTTTTGACATCTCTTATTTTCAAACCAATATATTCTATTTCATTTCACAATTTTTGAATAATTATTTCAATAATAAGAAAAATTCTTATTTTAGATACTAATATAATTTTATAATTCTATTTCAACATTTAAATTAATATTATATTGGGAGATTCCTACCGCTCGTTGCGTTGTATTATTAATTAAAAGTTATAATTTATTTTTTATATAAAATTATTTTGTATGTCTTACATTTAAATTGAAAACAATTTTTTAATTTTTTTGAAGTTTAGTCACTTAAGGAAAACTATATGAGTTATAAAGTGAATATAATAAATTTAGTTAGAAATTGTTAAATATTGCATATAAAAAGGTTATTCTTCTATTATTTCATTCAAAAGTTCTCTTGAAAAACGGTCTTCAAAAGTTATGGAAAGACCAAGGTTTAAACTGTAAATTAGAAGAAATTAAGATTAAAAAATTTGGGTTGCAGTAACTAGGCCGTAAACTTATATCTACTGCACGTTGCATAATACATTTTTAATATTGTAATTAAAACCTTTTACCTTTCTATAATTCTAATTCAACCTCATTTTCCATTTGCTTATGAGAAAACGATCTTTCCTAAGATTGTGCCTAATTATAAATATTAAATGACCCAATTATTTCCACTAATTATAAAATGCCATCATCTAACAATTAGTCATTTAAAGAAAAACTTTTTGATAGATAAATATATGATCATAAATAATATAAATATTTCTATCAAAAGTGCTCTATCGATAAATATAGTATAAAATCCAAATCTTTTGCTATTCTTGATTTTGTACTTCTTTGGATTTTCTTTAATGTTTCATATAGAGATATAGTAAAATGAGATATTTATGGTTTTAAGTATATATTTTTTGGAAGTTTTATATATTTTAACAAGTTATGACTAATTATATATAGTAAAGATGAGCGATTTCATTCCTCCGAAAATCTCGGAATCACCTCCTTAATAGCCTAGGTCTTCTGTCAACTTTCTACCGGTGTCGCTGTGATTGTAGATCCAGAGAGAGCCCTTCCTTTCTCCTATGCCCAAATGTTAAACCGTACTGATGCTCTTAAACTGACTGGAGCCCCATTCAATCTAAACCCAAAATAGACCATTTTGGTGAACCAAGTCTGATGTTTTCCGATGCTGAATGCGATCGTCTTGATGCTCCACTTCGCTGGACTCTAGTTGGGAAATTCTCACGGGCGGGCTTCAAATGGAAGCACTGAGGAAGGATTTTCAGACTGCTGGTTTCAAGGGCTATACATACATCAATCTGCTAGACAACATAGAAGTCCTAATCCACTTCAATCAACCAGATGACTATTACAAGTGTTGGCTTTACAAGATCTGGAACTTCGGCACCTACTCCATTCGTATGACGAAGTGGACTCCTCATTTCAATCCCAGCGCCAACTCTCCAATTGTTCCCGTATGGATTGCGCTATACGGACTTCCCCACCAGATTTTTGACCAATGGGCGATGATGTCTGTTGGAAGTTTAATTAGTACTTCAATCAAGGTAGACAAGGCCACTTTGAATAGAACTCATTCCCAAGTAGCTAAGGTTAGTGTGGAGATTGATGTCACCAAGCCTCTACATGAAAGGGTATGGATTGAATATAGGGGGACTGGTTTCTGGCAATACGTTGATTATGAAGGTCTCATGGTATACTGCACAAAGTATATGAAGCTTGGTCATGTTTCTTCTCTATGCAAATATGATCAATCTAAAACATCCCTCAATGTACGGTGACCTAAAGATAACACTTCTCCAAACCAAGACTCAGGTAAAAACCTTGACCCTAATGATGAATAGAGAAGGTTTACAGGTAATGGGGCCAAGCTTCCTCATCTGGTATTTTAGTTTTTGAGAAAATTTATGTTCATGTGTTGAGAGGAAAAATAAAAAAAATGACCTTCAGGTACCTAACAATGATTCATGAAATGGAGGGATAAAGGATCCAGCTAAATAAAAAAAACTCAACTGATACTCAGATGCTTATTCTCAATGGTGATGATGCTCAAAACATAGTTACTGGAATGCAGGGATCGAGCAAAGCCGATATCCCCTCTAACATAGAGAGGCATGTTCTATCTTATCCCCTAACCCTTGATAAGGAGAATTTCAGTAATATTGATGCTCTTCCATCCATTGTGAACTAAGTTGTGCTTGAACATTCTGTTGCTGTTAATATCTCAAATGGAAAAAATGCTAAAACTAACATTCTTCCTGCTAATGATTCTGATTTTTTTTAACTCTGATGTTATTCCATTCATTGTGAATTTAACTGTGCTTGAACACTCTGCTGTTGTTAATCTCTCAAATGGAAATAGTGCCAAAATTGTCACGACTCCTAGTACAGTTTCTGAATCTGTTGAGCCAATGTTTGTTGATATCAATTTATCACATGAACCAGCCCAAATGTCTAATGTGTTTATCCTGTCCGAGGGTCCAATTGTCGTTGATCATGGGACTGACTCTACAAAAGTCCTCCTAAGTGATCAGCTGTCATATGATGAATCAACAATTAATACTTCAAAATCTAAACTTACTCAGGAAGCTATCAATCCCACAACAACTGAATCTGTTTCCTCTCCCCTTAATCAGAACCAACAACACTCAAACAATAATCTTAACAATCTAAATAAGGAATTCAGTGAACTCAGTGCTTGTAACTCCCCTCTAATGTCTTCAGGTAAAAAATATGCTAAAAGAATGGAATGGCTTAATGCTATACATCCAAAAATCAGTCCAAACCTCTCCATCAATGCTTTTTGTATGAGTTATATTTTTGGCTCTCTAATTCTTCCCCAGATTTGTTAAGGTGTTAATTTTTCTTACATGTAAACCTAGGTACTATGGTCTGCTTTGTTTTAGGATGTTTTTGTGTAATTTTGTCTTCTTAATGCATCATTTTTTTGGGATTCTGTGTTTTTTCACGTTGCTGTCTCTGATGCATACGAAGTCGGTCTCCATTCGCACACCATTTTGTTGATGCAAATGGTGTGCGACGTCGCACATTCTTATTTCAAGTTATGCATGAGACAACCCAGTCATCTCGATTATCCATCGGTAATACCAATGTCTTCACGACGCATGAACACATTTAAGTTAACTTTAAATTTCTTTCCTCGACCTCATTTTTGCGTCGGTCATGACGACTCACTGACGACATCGCTAGTACATGTCGACTAAGCTACTAGTTTAGACCGACATGTTAATACGACACATGGCCAGCATTGTACGTTGTTTTTATATGGCTAGTTTGCCCTAAATATTTTCAATTTACATGCAGGACTAATGGTTGGTGAAGGATCCTCATGTCACCCCCTTTTCCAGTTATTTTACCGTATTACACATATATTTATTAATACACATGTACACTTTATCAAAATTATTATTATTTTTGCTTCAATACAGTTCTCCGCACAACGGAGAAACCCCGAACCTGTTGTGTTTGAGTTTGAACACCATACAATGGCTCGTGATAGTCTGTGTTTCCACTGCACTTTAAAGCAGCAAAACTTTGGGAAAACCCAACTTTGGTAAGGAATAAAACTTCCAATAAATAAAAGCATGAAATTATTTGATTTTCAGTTAATACTATTTGTTTTTAATTCCACACACATATGTATATAATATATTCATAAGGATTTTTTTCTTCTGAATTAGTACATCCCGAGGGAAATTGTACCACTTCTGCTGAATGAGAAGACCCCTGTTGTGCTGAGGTGCTACGAGACAGAGTGGAACATGAACTACTCAGAGCAAGGGAAAATCAAGGCCTTGTCCCCGAAAGGTTTCACCGAGTTCCTTTCCGGCAATAACCTACACATTGGGGGAACCTTGTTCTACAAGGTCATAGAAGCTGGGGGGTCAATTGTCTTCAAGGTTATCATAATGCAAGCGGATTGAGTTTATTGTAATTTCTATTTTAATATTGGAACTGAGACAATTATTATTAATATTCAAAGTTTTATGTACTAATTTGTAACGATATTTTAATTAATATTTTTCAAATAAGTTTACAACTTTATTTAAACAATATGTAATTGACTATATGTGCGATTTGAATTGTGCATGATTTTTAAAACCATTTCCAACGTACCATTCAACACCATTTTCTACAATGTTTTAATTCAAAAACATTGAAAAAATACTTTTGTACTCCGAAATTAATCATTTTTATAAAATAAACTATCCTTTTACATTTCCAAAAACTTAAACTGATGATGGGACGTTGAGAGGAGAGAAAAATGCCAAACCGGGAAAAAGCGTACCACCCCGACTTTCTTTTAAATTTCCTTTGTTTCCTTCAAAATCTTTACTTGGTGTTTGTGGTTTTCCCTACTATTCAACTATTTTCAATCATAACATAAAAAAACTTACCTTATTGAATTCTAAAATAATACTTCCTCATTTTTCAAAATCAATCCTTCTCAACTTTATCATCTAAAAGTTATAACTTTAATTTTCTACGATATCGGTCGTCAATCACACTGAAAGGTCATTTCCGTACCTCTCAAAGTTACAATTTATAAGCCCTAAATACTTCCTAAATACAATTAAGTAGATAGTGATAAATCAGGGTTGTCCACGAGAAAGATAGATTTTCCAAAGGGTTCATGCATATAAGGGTGGATACTAGACTAGATACAAATATATACACACATACACACACACACACACATCTATATAAATATAAATACACACATACATACACATACATACATACACATACATACACACACACACATATACACACACACACACACATATATACATACATACATACATATACATACATACATACACACACACACATATATATATATACATACATATATACATACATACATGCATATACATACATACATACATATATATACATACACACACATATATA
>JAULKK010276751.1:0-14859 GCA_032355705.1 Rubia peregrina
TGGTTGGGCGAGATTTCCACCTCAGTTAAAGATCCAATATTCCGCAATCCAGAGTCTTCGCAGGGAGATTCATATCAGCAACTTTTGTTGAGTGGTGGAAAGACTTTCCTGACACGAATGACAATTGAGATACCAAATTATTTTTTATAATTTTTTAAAATTTGATAAGCGTTTAATTAGACTTCTTCCAAACAACACCGAGCATTCAATTCTGGTACCCTCTCCAGGTGCTTCCATTGTCTTTCCTTTACTTATTAAATTCATGTACTATTATTTTGTTTTTTTACTACAAACACCAACACCTATTGGCGACTACGGCAGTAGCACCACTGATAATAATAATATAAAATGATGAGCACCATTCAACGTCAAAGTTTCTATGGATCACTAGCGGATCCAAATTTATGGGGACATCATGCTTCTCAAATATCAAGTGACCAAATTCATTTATAAATAGAAGCCAACTTCGGATTTTTGGTAAACATCATTAGCGACAAATTGTTCTGGCAAGGAGCACTTGCAATCTAAACTTTTGGCGACCTCCACCAGTTAACTATTCTGGCAACCAATAGGCATCCTTAGATTACCTGTTATAAGATTCTATAAAATTCCTCATTTACTTCATTTAATATCTCATCCACGCATATTTATAGTAAATCTTCATTTTGCCCTAATCTTTTTTATATTTTACTCTAATGGTTTTCTCACTGCTTTGGAAGGGAAATTGAACGCACTCGTGGTTGATCAAGTCTCCACAATGATAGGAGAAGGTGTTTTCGGCATTACTTTTCTCAAAAAGTAAGCATCGATGGTTTCTTTGTATCAGGTTGTCATATTAAAATTCTATTTTTCCTTTTATTCAAAGACACACACTTTATTGTTCACAATATTTTTATTTTATAAAATCCTTAAATTTAGCTCACTTGAAGATTTCTACACTTATCTCTTCTATACCTGTTTATAGTAAATCCTCATTCCCTTAATCATGTTTATCCTTTTAATATAATGGTCTCCTCATTACTAATCGCCACCAGCACTCTGGAAGAAAATTTGAGGGTTACAATCCTTGATCAAGTTTCTTCCATGTTTAGAGGAGATGTTTTCAGTATTGCTTTTTCCAAAAGGTAAACACTGATTGTTTCTCCGTATCAAGTTGTCTTTAAAATTAACTTATCTTTTTTCCTTTTAATCAAAGGAAAGCTCTTTTCCTAACTCTATTTCCTATAAAAATTTACCTAACAATATAATTTGAACGTGACATTCATTTTTCTATACACATGATAGCATCTCATCCTGAATGAAACGGTGAATGTAAATTTAAGGGGGCGGCTTTATTTTTGTGAATAATTGTTTTCGCTCATAACATCCTTTCCAATCTCGTAAATTCAAGTGGATATGCTAATATTCTATGCTTATAGTTTATGTTATGATGCGTGATTGGCTACCACCGCCAATGAAGTCAGTATATTACTAGTGTGGAAAGGATGGTTGCGGTTGAAGTCGCTCATAAACAATGATTTTTGAGAGACAACCATTTTTTACTACTCTGATGTCATACAAGGGCTTTATGTTGTATTTCTATGTATTGGGTGAATTTTGATGTATTTTTTTAAATATAAAAACACATATAATAATATTTCAGGGAAAATATGACTCAGTGCCCAAAAAAATCGCAATCCAAAATTTTAGTGGAAGCGAATTAAAAATCATGAAACTCTAGAAAAACAAATGCAAGAATCTCATAACACAAAGAAATATACCTTATTATTAAGAGTATAATTTCCATTATACAATTCTCATACAAGGATTATGAAAGTTATACAGCTAAGTTTCTATATAATCTAACTTTTCATTCAAATCTAAAACAAAAACAAAGATTGGTCAATCAATATCAGTAAGAACATAATGAGATTGCCATTTTAGAATAAATCTTATCTTTGGTTGACTTACGTGGCATGTTTTGGTTTGAATGATAATATAGCTCTAGGTCGAGCTCAATGAAGACTTCTTTGGTGCTATGGGCACATTTTTAATAGCTTCCTCTTGCACTGTTAAGGAAAAATCATATTTCACGCAAAAATGACAATTTTTTGGTAGGGAATTGTCATTCGATGGTACATTGAATATGTACATGTTTGAACCAATTTAGACCCAGGTTATATGTTGAGCGGTTGTTCACCATTATAAAGATCATGTTCAATTTGACTTAACTTCATCACCATTAAGCTAATTTTATCAAAATTATGTTCAGTTCGGCATAAATGAATTCAATTCAACGAAATAAGTCCACCCACCATTCGAGTTTTTAAAATTCAACTTATAATCGATATCATTATTATAGTAACATGAACATTATAATTATTATTGTTATTAATTTTTTTTGATGTTGTTATGTATCGGATACGTTTAATTTATTGTCATTTTTAGTGCAATTCAATTAAGTCCATCCAGTTCAGTATAGTTAAGTTCAGTCTAGTCCAGTTCTACACAGTTTAGCTTGTTTCAGTTCGGCTCAATATATTTCAGTTTGGTTAAGTATAGTGCAACACAGTTCAATTCAGTACATTACAACTTGGTCCAGTTCCTTTCAGTTCAGTGCAATGCAATTCTGTATATTTATTTCTGTACAGTTCAATCTATTTCATTTCAATTAAGTTCAATCCAATTCTTGTTAGTTCAATGTAATTCATTCCAGTTTGGTACAATGTAGTGCCGTTTATTTAAGATCAGTCCAATATAGTACGGTAAGATTCATTTCAGATCATTTCAGTTCAATAAATTGCATTACAATTTTGTTCAGTTCTGTTCATTACAACATGATAAAAATAGTCCAGTGAATCACAATATAGTTTGATTCAATTCAGATTAGTTTATTACAGTTCAGTATAGTTCATTACGATTTAATGATGTCAGTTCAATTCAGTACAATGTAGTAAAGTTCAATCCATTTCAGTTCAAAGCAATACAGTCTAGTAAATGTTTTTTTAGTTAGTTCAATTCAATTAAGTTCAATCTAATATACGTAGTTGAGTTCAGTCCATTTCAATCTAGAACATTTTGGTACAGTTCAATCTAATTCAAATCATTCAAGTATAATGCATTACAGTTTGTAGTTTAGTTTGGTACAGTTCGGTCTGGCCTAGTTCACTTAAGTTATTTTCACTTTAGTTAGTTGTGTTTTTTGTTTGTCTCGACTTGTTTTCCCAATTTATTTCTTTGATTTTCGGTGAATTAAATTAAATTCATAAAAAATAAGGTTAGTTCAGTAAAATATAATTTCAGTTCAACAAAAATATGTTCAAATGATAAAATTAGGTACATATAATTATTAAAACCTTTTAAAATGAATCTCAACAAATAAATAATTATAATCTGAACTTAAAATTATGAAAATAATTTTTTAATGATTGGTCTAACTATTAGTTGGTCTAACAGACCTTCTCCATAAATAATTATGACCTTAAATAGTTTTTGATAACATTTTTTTGAGAGTCAAGTGGTAAAATGACCCAAACTTTAGACTAAAAGTGCCAATATAGCCATGCAAAAATGAGAAAGAGCCAAAATAATCACTAACTTTATGATGTATGTGCCAATCTACACTGAGCACCATTGACTTCAATTGTCAACGGGAGATTTGGCCAGAATGTAAGAAAATAACAATTTCATCCCAGGATTAAAAGGGGTAATATGTGAATTCAACGTATGGGCATGAGTATTTTCATCTTTTCAAGTCCGGTGAACACCCAAATTGATGAGTCAATGCCGAAATAGTGACAAAATGTTATAACTTCAATTTTGTCATAAACTTGGGGTTATTTTGACATTTTCTCTTTTTGCAGGGTTATATGAGTATTTTCAGCTTAAAATTAGAGTTAGAGGAGTAAAAATTCCTAAATATATGTGTTGCTAAATGTAAAAATCACATGCCATTATATTTATACACACAGCATAATATTGTATGGTCAAAATTGTGTAATTTTAAACATCAAATAGTGTCAGTAACTCTTTGGAAGTATTCAATAATAAGTTAATATTGGAGAATTCAGCCAAAAATTGAGATTTGACTAGTCAATTATCTAATTTTGATGTTTGGTTGACAACAGTTTGTTTAGCTGTCACTTGTTAATTGTGAGACAAATATTCTTTTGAAAATTGTTGATACTAACATTTACTTGAACAACCCATAGAACTTGCTAGTCAAAATAAACTTTAGAATTATTTAAGTGAATTACTACACCATTATATCATCAAATAACTAACAAATATTTGATATTTCCAAATATTTGATATTTCATCGAAATCGAAAAAGTACATATTATGTACAATCAGTAAGGGTGGTTAAAATGAACATGTATTATCAAATTTTTGTAACGATATTGTTAACAAGTCGTCATTCAACTAGACTAATCGTTTTGTGAATGTCTATCTGCCTTTAGTTTTATTTATTATATTTATGTATTTCATCCATATGTTATATTTTCAACTATTGCACTTAAATCTAATTTACATTTCCAATTTTGCTACTCCCTCTGTTCCATCCGAATCTGCACTTTTCTTTTTTGTATGTTCCATGCAAATTTGCAAACTTTCTTTTTAAAGAAATATTTAACATGTCAGGAGACAAATTTAACCTTGAAAAACAAAATTTAACATAAACCCCCAGCCCTACCAATCATACTCTTTAATTCCTACCTCCCAATTGCAACACCACCAAACTCAATTTACAAACCCAATTACGACCAGCAAACTCCATTTACAAACCCAACTCAAACTCCGTTTACAAACCCCATATACAGCATAACCAAATTCCATTTGAAAACTCAAACGTAACCCATTTTACTGCACCACCAAATCACTGGCCCATTTATAGCACCACCAAATCACTAGCCCATTTACAGCACCACCACCCTGAAGACGGAGACCCATTTACAACACCCCACCCTGAAGATAGATCCATTTACATCACCACTACCCCGATGACGGATTCCGTGAAAATGGAGATCTTGACCCATCCGACCTGTGAAGATGGATACCTTGAGAGTGACACCAAGTTTAGAGTTGATGCGGCATAATGTAACGGGCTCGATGCGGAGAGGAGGCAGTGGAGAAAGGAGGCGGATGTAGGTGGCGGTGAGAGGCGGAGAGATGAGGTGACAAAAGAGGAGGAAAGGTGAGGCAGAGGAGAGGTGAGGCAGACGAGAGGTGAGAAGGTGAGAAAGAGAGAGGAGGGGAGGTTAGGCGGAGGAGAGGTGAGGGGCTAAGGTGGCGGGGAGGAGAAGACTAGGAAGGCAGATATGGGAGACGCGTGAAGAAGAGTTGAAAGAAAGTGAAGAAGATGAGGGTTTTTTTATTATCATTTCACATCTCTTAAATTAAAAGAAATACTTTCTCTTTCTCCAGGTTGTCCTGAGACGGAGGGAGTATAAAACTTAATTCTCCTTTTCAATATTTTGTGCATTCAGCACAACCATAACCACCACCACTGACGGGTCGACAGTGAATTTTATAGTGGCGTTCACCTATTAAACAAAAAAAGTTGGCAATCACTTACCAATTAAATTTGTTTGCGACGTTCTGCTTGTGAAATATTCGACGATCATATTCTTACACCAGTTGAACCAAACTTCTGATTTACGATGACAATAAATCATTCCGACGAGCAGCCCTTGGGATCTAAATTTTTGCCGACCACCGCCTGATAATTTTTTTGGTCACCGACGAGAACCTTCAGATTCCTGGTAGAGATTATGACAGAATTGCAACTTTTGTTGAGTGGTGGAAAGACTATCCTGACACAAATGACAATTGAGGTAAAAAACTTATTTTTTGCAATTTTTTTAAATTTGATGAGCTTTTAATTAGACTTATTCCAAACAACACCAAGCATGCAATTCCGGTACCCTCGCCAAGTGCTTCCATTGTCTTTCCTTTACTTATTAAATTCATGTACTATTATTTTGTTTTTTTTACTACCAACACCTATTGGTGACTACGGCGGTGAGCACCACTTATAATTTTAAAAAAATTATGAGCACCATTCATCGTTAAAGTTTTCATGGATCACTAACAGATCAAAATTTCTGGGGACATCGTGCTTCTCAAATATCAAGTGACCAAATTCATTAACAAATAGAAGCCAACTTTGGATTTTCAGTAAACATCATTAGCGACAAATTGCTCTAGCAAGTAGCACTTGCAATCTAAACTTTTGGCGACCACCAACAGTCAACTTTTTTGGCAACCAATAGGCATCCTTAGATTACCTTTTATAAGATTCTATAAAATTCCTCATTTACTTCATTTAATATCTCATCCACGCATCTTTATAGTAAAACTTCATTTTGCCCTTTTTAATAAAATATTTTACTCTAATGGTCTTCTCACTGTCTAATTCAAATCATTCAAGTATAAAGTATTACACTTTGTAGTTTAGTTTAGTACAGTTCAGTCTGGTCCAGTTCACTTAAGTTATTTTCAATTTAGTTAGTTGATTTTTTGTCTCGCTTGTTTTCCCTATTTATTTCTTTGATTTTTAGCAAATTAAATTTAATTCATCAAGAATAAGGTCAATTTAGTAAAATATAATTTCAGTTCAACAAAAATATGTTCAATTAATAAAAATAAATCAAAGTTGAACACAATTATTGTACATGACCAAACTTAAGTTGTATAGATTGCCCCTTATTATCTCCATCTATCACGTTGACTAACAACTTTGCTCGGCTTTGAGAATACGCGAGATTATTCCCTAAGCCAATTAGGGGGTAACTAGCAAACTTATATCCTCCATAGTACTAATTGAGAGAAGCTTATTTGTGTGTATATTATTGATATTATTATTAAGAAAACTTTAGTTACTTGTGTTTTAACCATGACTGTTATTAATAAGGTTTCCTTATTACTTGTTCAGATACTATAACTAGAGATTCATATAGGTCAAATTAATTGACATGGAGCAAAATGTGCATTACCGTAAAAATTAATATATGCCATCAAAACTTCTTCATATATAAGGTGGGACACAAAGTAAATATTATTTTAATAGCCTCTGAATGATCCAAAGTAATATTATTAATCAATTGATTGGTGTCGATTTAATCGAACGACTAAAAATTAATGTAACAAAACCAAATCCATTGATGTCACAAAATTAAAAGAAATTGGAAATTGACCGACTAAACCAATCGACTGGTTTAACAAAACCAAATCAATTGATGACACAAATGAAAATAAATTGGAAATTGACCGACTAAACCAATCGTTTGGTTTAACAAACCCAAATCAAATCGGTGACAACGTAATTAAAAGAAACCGAAATTCATCAACTAAACCAACCGACTGGTTTCAACATAAACCAATCGGTTCTTCCCCTTCATCATCCTTTGCCGCCGGTTCACTTCAAAGCAGCCCAGGAAGTCCATGTCCATAGCTTCCACCGCCGTAAGGGTTCGGAGTCGCCAACGTCGACGGCCCGGCAGCAAAAGGACCACCATAACTCCCGTAGAAAAATGGAGGATTGCCGCCGGCGGTCTCTGCCATGATCTTCCCAGCCTGATCCGCCACGCGCCGCTTCAGCTCCTCCATCGTGTCCTTCAGCTGCTCCAGCTGCGCCTCCCCAAGAGGGTGGGGATACTCCTCCCGCCACCAGCAGTGGCTGTTCTGCTCCGCCGCGGCGCGGCGCATCGCATCCAGCTCCTCCCCCCGCTTCTTCTCCATCTCTATCTGGTTCTCAATCTGGGTGAGCTGCTCATTCAACTCCCTCACCACACCGGAATTGTCAGCGGCGCCTCCTCCTCCTCCTCCGCAGCCGCCGTTCTGGAACCGGTTAGCCACCTGCTCCACGTCAGGGCTCCCGTAGGAGAACACCTTCCCCGCCGGCGAGAACACGATCAACGCCACCTCCACGCCGCAGAGCGTGCTGAGCTCATGAGCTTTTTTGAAAAGACCTGCGCGCCGCTTGGAGAATGTCACGTGCAGGTGGTTGGGGTTTTCGATTTTGGCGATTTTAATTTTCTGCCTGCCCATACTCGGTCGCTTAGCCATAGCCGCCGGGAGAAGGTTACAGGGAAGAAGAAGAAGAAGCAGTTGGTTTTGTGTGACAGAATGGCTGAAGAAGTGGCCTATATATAGGCTCTGAGTTTTGGTTAAAGCGCGGGAAAACGATAAATAAAAAAAACCCTAAAAAGCTAGTGGGGGATAATGTATGTATTTATTAGAAATGATTTTGCAGTTTTCAAATTTTTACTCTTATTCTTTTCTTTCGAAATGCTACAGTTTTAATCGAGTCTGGTCCAGTTCTGATTCTGCATTCTGGAGTCAAGATTTCAAAGCTCCAACATTAAAGATAAAAGATACTTCTTGTCGTTAACTATAGTTTTTTTTCATTTTTTACCTCTTGTCGTTAATTGGTCTTAGTTGGCATGAGTCATAGCCTTTTAACTCTTCAATCTTTTTTAAAAAACTTTTTACAAATTTTGAGCATTGAATCGGAAAAAATGGGGAGTAAACTTTGAAACAAGAATATTCGATAATGTAATATTTTAACTTTTTACATTGCATATCGAGTTAATCTCATAGTGCTAGCTGTATTTTCATTAAAAAAATAAAATAGTGCCAGCTGAGATCCATAATCATAATTTCGATTGAAGGATTGACCGGTCTTAGTGTTCATGCACTTATTAATTCTTGTGCTAATCTATTTAAATTGGTCTTTCAGGTATTCAAACCGAGGGAATCATGAATATAACGGTGACTGAAGTGAATGAGGTACATGGAAGGATTATAAGTACATTTTCAAAATTAATATAGCTAGTAAGGTATATATTATTTAAAATTTTCTTTAAGAAAATTAAATTCTAAATAAATATTCTACTTTAGCTATATTAATTTTGAATTAATATATATAGTCATGTATATAGCTCACTTCAGTACTCTTTACAATGGTTACTTTATTTTTTTGAAAATTTATTGCTATAAAAAATGTGAAGTATTTTTTAAATAAAACAAGGAAAAAATAAAAATGCTAACCCAGCATTATGAAATAAAGATTTCAAAATTCCAAAATCATAGACGATATTACCTCAACTAGCAAGTTCGTAGTCTTGCAACTCTTACTATTTTTTCTTCTTCTTTTTACAAAAACTAAGGATTGAATCTGAAAAAAGTAGGAAGTAACCTCAAAAGCGACAATTTATAGAATAATTGTTAATTCTTTCATCAACTGAATAGTTGATTTTAATGTAATACCTTAGTTTATAAATTGCATAATGGGTTAATTAATCAAATAAAAAATGTTAAATGTATTTTATTATTATTGTATTTTAAATTTATTTGTTTTACTCCTGTGTAACACTTTTTTATTATAAATAAATAAATAACTCGATTGAGCCTCCAAATTTTTTTAAAAATTGATGAAATTCGAATGTACATTATTGTGCTAATATGTCCAAATTTCAACCATTGGGATAATATTGTGTAAAAACAAGACCATGCTATTTTTAATTTTGATTAATTTAATTAGCTTAAATCAGTTCGTCCAATAATTTTAATTTGATGAAATCTAATTTAGCTTAATTAGTCCTATTATAAATATTTTCATTACACTTATTTTTCATTTACTTTATTTTAATATAATTCAATTTATTCAAGCAGTTTATTTCAATGCAATTTAGTTATATTCAGTTCAAATTAAACAAAAAGAATCGGGTCCAATTAGTTCTTATGTGACCCTTTATTAGTTTATTTTTTACACGCTATAAGTCAACGAACCATTTAAATAACAGTAGAATACCCATGCTCATTTAACACTAATTTTTAATCAAAGAAAAAAGAAGAAAAAAAAGACCTAGCTGTTTCATTTTCAAATACAAGATATTTACTTTACCAAAAATAAAATAAGACTAAAAGACATCTACCGTACTTTATGTCGCATTTTGACATCTGTTGACAAATTTTAAATTTAACTACAATTCACAACTGTTCAGTTAAATTAAAATTAATTTACTAAATTTAAATAAAAATTTATAATAGCTTTTTAATACACATATTTTTAGTTCAGTTCGAATCAACAAAAAAATTATATAATTTCAATATATAGTAGAAAATATATTATTAATAAAATTATAATTAATACGCATTTAAATAAAAAAATATTTCTGGGGAAAATTCTCAAAACTTTTTAGAACCTATTTTCGTCCATATTTTCCAAATTACAAATATATCCATCACCGAAATTCAGCAATAAAGCATGAACTTTCTCATTTTTGAAATGCATGCATGTCAGAGTTATATATCTACCATAAATTTCAGGCCGTAACATATTATAAGGTACGTGGGTTTATTTAATTATTTCATTTTTCAAAATAAAGTCTTCACTCCGATAGTTACACTATGTATCCTTAAATTAACTCTATTTTCTGTTTATTTTTATTAAACTAAACTAAAATTAATAAAATAAAATATAGAAATAATAGACCAATATTAACTAAATAAAATTAATCCAAATTTATTAAACTGAACTACATTAAATTGAATTGGATTGTAGACATATAATTTAGAGAGAGCATATGACCAGCGAGTTTTTTAAAGCGAAATTCAAGTGTTATAAAGTTAACTATGAATTTATGATTCCACACATAAAAATGAATTAGAAACAAATATATGTCAATTATATTTCACTAATTATTAATTAATTATGTATGTTACTATCCATCCTAATGCGGATCTGTAGTGGGTTGAGATAATCTTCAGACATAAATCACATAGATTTGATCCTTAAATACTAACCGCTAATTTGATTTTAAAATGTAAGCTCGGGGCAAAAAGAACTATATGACAAGTGATAACGTCATTAAGTAGTAAAAATATTGATAAACCAAAATAATTCCATCAGTAGTAATATTCTTCTGCCAAAATTTAAATTTTAATAATTGAAATTTTCAGCAGTTTTTAAGGATCAAGTATAAAAGTTATGTTTTAATAGTGGCATTTGGATGGGAAAAATAATTACTCATCATTAAGACATAGTTTTGGCATGACCATTCAAATAATATTGTATTTTAAAAAAAAAGTGGTGTACCCTAGTATCATTAATATACTAATATTTTGATCTAATGAGGAACTATATATATTTTGAGGGTGACGATAAGTGATGAAAATTATGTACTTATAAATTCCGAGGAACTATATATATATTTTATTTGTAGTTGTGGAGATTTTCAATTTTAACACGTATATTAGTCTACATGATGATCGTGTATGGTAATTTATCATATATTTTAACACATGTATGCTTAGGATGCAGCTTCAGGGCATCATTCTCTGCACTTCATTTTCTCGTATGGTAATTTATCAGATATTTTAACACATGTATGCTTAGGATGCAGCTTCAGGGCATCATTCTCTGCACTTCATTTTCTCGTTTCATTTTGAGGTCTGAGCTACCTAATACAATCCTCACCATCCATGTGATTGTTATTATTTTTTTTATAAAAAAAAGTGTATGGTAATTAATTGTCGGGCCAATTGCTGGCTGTTTTATTGATTTGGTCGGTTTGACCAGCTATTTGTATTAACTATTTGTATTACTTGTTTGACTATGACTTTTTATACAAGTGTCTGATGAATTGATTGTTAATTATTTAAATAGGTGTTTGATTTAAAAAAATTGAACACGCGTTCGATAAAGATTTACCATAATCTATTTGTTATTATCTTTAGAGTTTTAAATTTGCCACTTATATTTACACACATGATAATTGTGTGTGGTAATTAGTTGTTGACAGGCACTTGTCGATAGTTTCATGAGTTTGGACAGTTTGACCAATTATTTATATTAAATGTTTTTGCTAGTTGTTGGACTAACTTATTTATAAAAGTGTCCGGTAAATTGATTGTTTAATATTGTTTGATAAAATTTTACTATGGTCCGTTTGTTATATCAGTAGAGATTTGAAAATTTGAATTATATATGTCAATATAATAACCGTATATAGTAATTAGTTGTTGGCAGTCAATCGTCAATTGTTGAATTAATTTGGCCAGTTTAATCGATTGTATGCATTAGATGTTTGTGCTAACTGTTTAAATATGACTTGATGGTCTGTCTGCTATTATCTGTAATTTTTCTTAAAATTTATCATTATAATTGTTTACATAATGACTAGATATAGTAATTTATTGTTGGCGGATAATGGTTGATTGTAGTTTGGCCGGTTTGACTAGTTGTTTGAATTCAAAATTTTTGTTAGTGATTCACTACTCTAAGTTGTTTATAAAAGTGTATTGTTATTATTTATAAACTTGTTTGATAAAAATAATTGTTGATAATAGGCAATTTCATATAATAATAATAATTAATTATTCATAAAATTATTTTAATTTTTATAAGATTATATAAATGTATATCTTTAGAAATGATAATAATAAATTATAATATTTACTGTCATATTATAACATTTAATTTTATATGGATCAATATGTGGGTTGAAACCCGTGAGTTTACCCATACGAGTTGGTGTATAAATGTATATGAGCCCATATATGGGTTGAAACTCATGGATTTTTCCCATATGAGTTGATTTACAAACTCATATGGGTTGGTTTACAAATTCATATGGATTTATGTATGGGTTGAAACCTGCATGTTTACCCATTTTTTACCCATGAATTGAATGATGTTTGACCCGCGGGTTGAGCGAGTTTCAACCCGACCTGTTTCAACTCGACCCATTTTTATCCGTCATAAAATGGGTCGAAATAGGTCATACTCATATCTTTTAATTATTTATTTTACCCAACTCATATTCAACCCCCGCCCATTTGCCACCCATAATAATTATGACTAGTATTTGAGTAGTTATGCAGCATAAAATCAGTGCCTGCCCCAGAGTTTCAGGGGCCTAAGGCAAATTTTTAAAAATGAACCTCATATGAGAAAAAATAAATAAGACCCCTAAATAACTAATAAATGAGGGCTTGAGATAAACACTTTAAGACCACTTCTTAAGTGCCATATCATGAATTTTGATAAAAACTAGGTAAGAATATACTACCAACAATGGTAGTGGACTTTAAGGAGCACTTTAAAGACACTTCTTTTAATTTAAAATTATAATCAATTAAAAATATTAAAAAAACCATGTTAAATTGCATTCATTGATTGGTTGTATTTGTAAACAAAAAAAAGGCACTAACTCTTTAAGTAAGGAGCAACTCCTTATTAAGAGTGATCCTTAAAATTCCACAATGTAACTCCTTAAACAAGGAGTCCTCCTTATTAAGAAAAGTGAGTTAAAGGAACTACCATTGTGGATGCCCTAGCTTGCCTCATTGTAGGGCCAGCCCTCCATAAAATAAGGATATTTTTTTATAGAATTATTGGGATATAATATGTAATGTAGTATCATATAACCATTTGAAATAAATTAGGGTCCTGTTTAAATGATACCAGTACTATTTCAGGAATTTTTTTGGATTTTTTAAAAAATATAAAATATAATTGTAATGCATAAAAATAAAGTAGAAAAGTACACTTCATATTATTTTCAATCAATAATTTTTTGTTAGAGTTTCGAATATTGTGTTCAATAATTGTTATTAAGTTTTTTTCTTACTGAAATCGAGTGCTAATCCGTTCAATATCGTGTATTGAGACTCTGTGTCTGTAAATATTTTTATTCAATATTTCTTTCCATAGCCTTATAGAAAATTTGGTACAATCACTTCAAATACTAAACAGGTTCAATTTACAATAAAATAGATTCTTTTTTATATAAAATGGATTAAGAATATGTATGGTTTTATTCATTATTAAAATTTTCATTAAATATGATTTTTATAAACTATTTAAAGAACAATTTTAATAAAATATTTTTATAATTCATTAATTCAAAGTTAATGATTTATTTTAAAAGTCATTATATAGTTTAACTACATCAAAAAAATTGTCAATTGTTGTTCACAACAGATAAAAGAAGACAATAATATAAGAGATGTACACATTTGAAATTATAATTGTATATTTGTGAATGGTAAAGTCTTGAGAAAAAATGTCTTTCCATACGCATATGGAAAGACGAGTTAAATTAGAATTATAGAAAGGTAAACATTTTAGTTGCAATATTAAAATTTTACTACGCAACGTGCAGTAGTTATAAGTTTATGACCCGATTAATGGAATCCAAAAATTTTATTCTATATTGAATAATTCTAATTTTTAGTTTAAATTTTGGACTTTTCATAACTTATGAAAAGACCGTCTTTCAAGAGACGGACTCTTTATGAATTTTAAAAAATAAGAGTAAGATAAATAGGAGCAGAAAATGAGAGTTTTTAAGAGTAAGATAAGACAATTGTTAGTATAACTAAAACAAAATTGAGAGTTTTTAAAATACAATTTGTAATTGTAACAAAATAATTGAAATATATTCAAAAAATTAATCAACTTGTATCATATCTTTTTTCCCCTCAAAACTTTTGTATCAAAATTATTTAAAATAACTTACTTCAATCAATATTTCTTGTGAAAAGTATTTTCATCCTTCTTTAATTCATCCCCACCCTCAGAATAATAAAATCCGTGCCTCCCAATAAAAATGCCACAGTCATTTTTTTTCCGTTCCAACAAAAATAATATACTTTGAAAAGTATTCAAAATAGTAGATTATATTGTTAAATTCCCAAATGTTCTCTTTAATTTAAATAACTTTTAAACTGAACACATAACTTTCCAGAAATCTCCGCATTTTTCACCTTTATTCCCTACCACATCAGTTTACATAAAATAATAAAATAATAAGTCGAAAGCAAAATCATTATTTTTATTGGGAGGGAGGCAGCATCTCTTGAGTCTAAGAT
>JAULKK010276762.1:0-14859 GCA_032355705.1 Rubia peregrina
TTAATCGCAAACTCCCGATGTGTCCGATCAATAAACCAACGTAGAAGGGTCGAGTCATTGCCTGTAAGGATGATATCGTCAACATAAAAAGAAGATACAGCAGAGATGATCCTCTTGAAAGCACAAATAAAGATGTGTCAGTGGAGCTGCACTGAAAACCAAGCCGAGTCAGGTAATTGCTGAATCGCTGAAACCAAGCACGAGGGGCTTGCTTAAGACCATAAATGGCCTTGCGCAAGTGACATACATACTCCAGATGAACAGGATCCTGATAACCTACTGGTTGCTTCATAAAGACCGGAGTGTCAAGAACACCATTTAGGAAAGCATTCTTAACATCCAGTTGATGAAGCAGCTAAGAGCGCATCGTGGTAATGACAAGAACTGTCTGAACCGTGGAAGCTTTGACCACAGGGCTGAAAGTATAATCAAAATCGAATTCGAGAATCTGCAAAAAAAACTCTGAGCAACCAGTCTTGCTTTGTGACGATCAATGGTACCGTCCGGACAATATTTGAGCCGAAACACCCATTTGGAGCCAACAATGTTAGCATCCGAAGGTCGAGGAACCAAATCCCATGTGTGCTGAGAACGGAGAGCCGCAATCTCATCATCCATGGCAGAAACCCAAGCCAAATCCTGAAGAGCAGCGCAGTAATCAATGGGTTCAGACTGAACGAGTAAGGCAGCAGTGAGGCCATGAGCGGCAATATCTGAATAGTTCCTGCGCGGGATAACACCAGTAGCCAACCTAGTGGCTATCCTGTGAGTCCGAGTCCGAGAAGGTGAAGGAGCAAGAGCAGAAGCTGCCAAAGAATCCAAAGAAATCGAGTTGCCAAGAGACGAGCTGGTCGATGCCGGTTAAGAAGCTGGCTCCGGATCTTCCGGTGGTGGTGAGGATGGTTCCGGATCAGTATGGCAGATGGTACATGGCGGCAATGATGAAGTGGCTGACACGGGCATCGAAGAAGGAATGTCGCCATCAGGATCAATGAATGTCGAAACATTAAGGCCAGAGGGAGGAGATTCTGAGCTGGAACGGACAGAGGTGGCAAATGGAAAATAAGTCTCATCGAAATGGGTGTGGCGAGTGATAAAGACTCTGCCAATGGAAGAATCAAGGCACCGAAAATCCTTATACTGGGAGTTGTAGCCAATAAAATTACAAGGAAGGCTGCGTGGAGATAATCATAAAATAGGTCAAAATGGGTTATACTAATATTTTTTAATTACTCATTTTACTCAACCCGTATTTGACCCGTCCGCCCATTTTACACCCCTATGCAATGTGAATGGAACCCACTAGGACCTCCGGAGGACACAACAGAGGGCCAGTTTCTAAGCACGAATACTAGAACAATTAGCCAGGATTAGGTGGAATCCCTGTGTGCACAATTCATACCGGAGGAAATTTCCAGGGCTTTAGCTGACATGATCTCGTGGAAATCACCGGGAGAGAATGGACTACCAGTTCTTTATAAAAGATATTGGAGCATCATTTATGAAGACTGCACTCAGTCTATTCTCAGCATTCTCAATGGAGATCTAATGCCAATTTCATGGAACAGAATGCAGGTAATTTTGATTCCAAAAAAAGAAATCACCAACTCACCCGTCAGATTTCATTGGAGTAAAAGACGATGACGCTCGCCCGCAACCCGTCAGATTTCATGTCAATATCTCTTTGCAATGTCAAGTATAAGATCACTGCCAAAGTGCTAGCCAACAGACTGAAGAAACTTATTTACTCTTTGATCTTTAAGAGACAAAATGGTTTTGCGCTAGGCCAGAATATTTCTAAGAATGTGTTACTTGTGAATAAAGTTTTGGACAGTAAAACAAGGTTTTGCAGCAGTAAAACTGGATATGAGTAAGGCGTATAACCAGGTGTCATGGAGCCTTTTAGAGAAGGCACTAAATTACATGCATTTTCCAAAGAATTAGATTGACCTGGTTATGCAATGTGTACAAACAGCTACTTATCAGGTGGTCGTCAATGGTACGCAGTCAGCCTTGTTCACAGTAATAAAGGTCTTAGGCAAGGTTGTCCTCTGTCGACATACCCTATTATTATCGTGCAGCAATACATGTCTTCCTGGATGGAATATAAATTGTCTATAACTCCACATATCGTAATTTTGATTTCTATGGAAGGCCCGAGAACTAGCCACTTCATGTATTGTAGCACCCCAGATCCACGACTCACTTGCTCAACGCAAGTATAAGGTTGGACCTAGGTGTGCTACCGAGAATCCAATGGATTAGAATACTCAATTGTATTAACAAGCAATACAGATTATGTGGAAGCAATTTCAGAATTCAAAACCTACCTTACTATTACAATGAAAGTCTTATAATAACTATTTTACATGGTTTAACAATAAAATTTCCAAACTGGTTTCTAACTCAAAAGCTCATATAGGATCCTATCCCCAAATGAAGTAAAGGCTTTGCATAGGAGCTCTTACTTTATCTGATCGGCTACACCTGTTAGGGTTTATTAAACTAGGGTAAGGTTCTTGCTTAGTGAGGTTCCATTGCCAATAATTACCAAGTTAAATTTAGTGATCACATAAAGCAAATAGCCACATAGATCCTAGCACACAGTAAAAGGATACAAGTGGGTTATACCAAGACGCAGTCAAGTTCCTATATGGCTACTGTGACTGGCATCAGGGCATATACCTTTTCAGTAGCACCCGGAGGCTATCATAATTCAGGAATCCATATTTGTCAACCACGCCCAGTAAGTTCAGTTATGAGCTCGTATCAGTGCCAATTGGTTATGCTAGCATACCAGAAATGCCACGAGTAACCAATCTAGTCGTACGGTCCAGTCAATACTGTTCCCCGCCGATCTAGATCGAACTGCAATCGCGTCGGGGACCCCGATAAACACAGACAATAATCAAGCAGCACACAGTCAAACTTGACACGACAAGATAAAGTACAAGCCGGTCATCCACATATAACCAGTAATTAATTTCACATAGTATCATAATAAGCAAACACATTAATGATAAAATACACTTCATGCTTAATTAATATGAAGCAAAACAATAAACACGAAGAGAGCATAATATTGATTAAAATTTCATGCATTATATAAAATTTTCTAATAATACATTTAAAATTAATAGGCATAAAATCGCATGTAATTATAAATTTTAATTCAATTCGTGTTAAGGCGATGAAAACACTAACCGAATTGAACGTAATTTCAGTATTTTGAAATTGACACTGTTCCATTATTCCTATCCAAATAACTAAATTTCCCTGTATTATATTTGTATGAAAGAAAGGGAGGAAAATATTTCTTCAGAACTCCGAAGAATCAATACCTCACCCCATATATAAAGAGGCTTGGTCGACCTAATAGCCGCCTTATTAATTTTGGCTGACTCTAGTAATTTCTTTTGGTCAAGTTTCTAAAGAAATGGCTTCATGCCATATTTATTTGGTTATTGTCTGTAAATGGCTGCATGCCATGCCATATTTCTCTTGTTATTGCGTCTTGAAGACACATTGGGGTGGGGTTGACCGCCCACCCCATTTTACCATTAGTTGTTTTTTTCTTTCATTTATAATTAATCTTAATTATAATATATATTTGTATTATATTTCTTATTTATCCGTATTTATTATAAGTACTTTTCTCTCTCTTTAAATGGGTGAAAAATCATCAATATTTTAGTTTCAATTGTAACTTCAATGTTACGAGGTTTTATTTCAACAATAATATACATACTTAATTAATAATTTAAATTTTGTCAATATTTTGATTTCATTTGTAATTCAAATATTATGTGACTTCATTACAAAATTCTAATAATATAGATATTTAATTAACGACTCAATTCATTGTTTCTTAATGACTTGGTCTTATTATTCTTTTTAAATGTGTGAATTGTTATCTAACTTTCTTTCTACTTTGGCGTACTATTACTCATTTCTCCCTTCTCAAAGAATTATAAAAATAATTCAGTATTTTATTATTGCTAATACTATTTATTTATTTATTTATCTCATTTCATTTTATTTCATGTTAGAATTTCTTGTCAGGTTTGGAGTTATAGCCGAAAATAGTCAAAGAAAGCAGATGAGAGAAGATAAACTTCTGTTTAAAGGCTAGGTATTACATATGAACTGATTTCATTAAGGTCGGGAGTTCACATGTACGTCGATGATTGTATTATTTTTTTCAAATGCTCTTATCAAGCAATAGGTGATTTGGCCAGGACCATAGATTTATATGCAAGATTCTCAGGTCAACGGTTAAATTTTGAGAAGTGTGCAATCCAGTTTAGTCCTAACACCCAATCAGATATTCAGCAGTTCATGAGGTATTCTTTAAACATCCATGGCCAAGAGATAGGAGGAAAATATATGGGCATGAACGTTTTCTTTTAGATAAGGGAGATCAATATCTTCCAAAACTTGGTTCAGAAGTTTAGAGAAAGATACTCCTCCTGAAAAATCAAGTTGGTAAAATTTCCGGGGAGACTAACTTTAGCCAAGCATGTGTTTTCGTCCATTGCTCTATATCCTTTGAGTATATTCCAAATTCCCAGAGGAATTCTTTAGAAGCTTGACAGAATGATAGCTTCTTTCATTTGGGGGGTACTTTAGAGGGAAGAAACGTTCACTGGAGAGCATGGAAACAGTTACAATGTCAAAGAAGTATGGAGGCTTTGGGTCAGATCGGTACATGGCATGAATCAGGCATTGTTATCTAAGCATGCTTGGAGAATAATGTCTGACGAGAAAAACCTGTTAACATGAACATATAGAGAAAAATATTTGAAAAATGGTGATCTAACAAAAGTTGTTGCTAGGAATACAGACTCCTAGGGTTGGAAATATATTCTTTCTGCAAAGCATCTTGTAACAGATATTATTGTATGAAGGGTGGTTAATGGAGAGAGTACCAGCATTTGCGACCGGTGGATTCCTAAGCAACTCAATCCAGTAGGACAAAACTCTGTGGCAGTGAACAACACAAACCTCAAAGTGGTACACCTTATCAACCCAGATCGTACGTGGTGATAGCCGCTAATCAGAGCTATTTTACCTCAAAAGTGGTGCCACACATTTTATCTATTCATTTGAGCAGATCACCAACAGGGAATGATCAACCACAATGGAGTCAGTGGGAAATCGAGCAGAAAACGAAGCCCTTGATCAGAATTTTAGGAACAAAATTTGAGGCCTAAGACTCCCACAAAAAATTCATACTTTTCTGTGGAGGATCTTTTCAAAGTCTCTTCTAACGCAACTTACCAGATTCAAGAGAAAGTTGATGGCGATTCCCATTTGTTCAAGGTGTGGCTCAGAAGTGGAATCAGTGTCTCATCTTTTTCTTAAATATGAAATGTAAGAGAATATGGAGAGCTTCATCCTTCGGTTTTGATTTTGACCAAGGGAATAAAATACATATAAGTGAATGGTCTAGATGGTGGATTGAGCAAGACACTCTTTAGAAGGAAGCAGAATGGAACACCACCGGGAAATAAATGTCGGGCATTGGCAGCAATCGCAGCTAACTAAACCATTCATACAGTTCCTTCTATTTTCGTGGATGGTTCTTTTCACAAGAGCAAGTAGGTCAGGATTTTTAACTAAACCATATATAGCTTAAAGTTTGTAGTTTTTTAATTAAAAAATTGATAAATTAAGTTTTTGTTGATGTTTTTATGATTTTTAATTTATGATATTTATGATTTCAGTTGATGTTTTGTTACTTGTAGTCGATATTTTTTGTTGACTTTTATTTAATATTTTATAATTATATTTTTTGCTGCAATTTTAGTGGATATTTTATGATTTTCAACTGATATTTTTCTAGTTGTAGTTGATGTTTTTATTTTTTAATTCGATGTCATATTGATTTTTTTTGCATTTAAAAATATTTTTTAAAATTTATTTTGTAGGTTGCAGCTGGAGGGAAAAAGATGGAAAATATACGTCCGTGAAAGATATTAGATATAGAGATATGTTCTTTGAGCTAGAATTGAATTAGAATTACATAAATGTCCCTGCCTAAATTTTAGATTCCCTAATAGGAGATCATCTCTTTAATATATTAGAAAAGGATTGACAATAACAAAATTTATGTTATAAATTATTTATTTATCACAACTTGTAACGAAATATAGGTATAGTATTTTTTTTATACATAATGAAAGTATTATAAATTATAAATGTGAACAATATGAATGTGGAAATGAGAGGAATAAGTGGGAGTGGAATGTATACTGCTTCTTTTCCTTAAGTTCTCAAGATACAAAAGAAGGAACCTTATTTATAGCATGAGAGTTCAAAGAGTTATATATTTACTAAATGCTCTCTTCTTAACGCATGCATTCAAGTGAGAGTTCACCTTTCTTAACTCTCACCTTAATGTGCATCTTTATGAACATTCATTTACACCATCTCTAATGGTTCATAACAAGTTATCAGCATGAGACTCTATCCTGAGTGCATATTTACTTTTTAAAAATCAAATTTGGTAAATTTTGACCATAAATACAAATATATATATATATATATCATGTGAGATATTGTTGAATTCATCTTAACATAGAATTTATAACTATTAATTTTTTTATGTAGAATTGACACATGTAACTAGAGATATTGGCGGTCAAACATGGTCATTGAAGACCATGAAAAGCAAATATGTCATTACTGTTGGGATGAAGGGAGTATAAGAAGAAAATAAAAAGGTTGTGTTTATCATAATCTTCACTATCCTTATTTTATTTAAGTTCTAATCAAGAAAATATACATGTGTTCTTCTATTTACACGATCACATTTTATTGGAGAAATGAATTCATGAATTGTACAATTTAACTAGTCTTAATATAATCAGTATAAATTTTACTTATACTGACTTTATAGGTTATTAAGTTCATCTAGAGGAAAATGACTTTGAAGATGCCATTAAAAAGGCAATAAACTACAAGACCTGTCTCATAGGTCCAACTCTATTTCCTAAAGTAAATATGAATGCAGTAAATTTTAAAAGTACTTACTCTCCCCCAGAATAGGAAGAGTAAATTTTGAAGGTGATGTCCTTCGAAAGATCATATTCTCCCCAAGACGAGGGAAAGAGATAAAGAAAATGACGGCGGTAAGATGTGACAATAAATATCATCGTTGGGACATAAAGTGTCATTGGACGTGTACTTGAACTACGCCAAAGTATTTAGTCGATCTCTGTCCTGAATCGGAAAAACATTAACCTAAATTATTGTTAGAATAAATCAGTTAGATGATTAGATTTAAATTTTTTTTGTTCAAAGTTATACTATGACTAGTCCACCTCTATGCCTTGTACTCTATTTATTCTCTTGGCGATCAATAATAATCACTACGTCATGTTATTATAGAAAACCTGGTCCAAAACTTTCCAAAATTCTTAAACCCTTTTTTTCTAACCGGCGGCCGCCTCCCCCTTTTTTTGGCCGATCGGTTTCTCCATCCTCTCCCCCTCTCCGATGCTAAATTTTTCGGCATCTCGAATCCTTCATTATGTCTGAAGAAAAACTCCCATACAGTACCTTGCTTCACATGATGACAATCAAGCTTTCGTCATCAAATTTTCTCTCGTGGACGCGTCAATTTGACCTTGTCGGTTTGGAGTTATAGCCAAAAATAGTCGAAGAAAGCAAATGAGAGGATATGAATTTCTGGTTAAAGCCTAGCTATTACATACAAACTGACTTCATTAAGGTTGGGAGTTCACACTCCTTTTTGTATTTGTGGTGTTCTTGATTTTGTTTAGGTGATGTAAAGCTTGTTAAGATTCCTCTTTTGTGGATAATTTAGACTCTAAATAAAGGACAAAGTACTCATTTAGACTGGAAATCAGTTGGGTTCTCTTAAGAATGAATTCTCTAATTTGACTTTAATGGGTTGTTTATGAGGGGCTTTATTGCAGTAGGTTTTATTGTTATTGTTATAGAATTTGCTTTGACAATGTGGAAAAAAGTCACGTTTTGTCAAAGCCTTTCTTTATTTCCATACCATCCGATGATATGTGCACAGGTCCCAGAAAGCTCTGATGTTTGTCCCATTTCTTTGTAATCAATTGTAGCAACTAGAACCCACCGATATCCTACGTGTGCGCTTACGCTCACCTCCAAAATCCTCACCGACCTCATCACTTTGAATTCCAAAATCCAAGTAATTTTTTCATAAGGAATTATGTCCAGTGTTCTGTGACCCTGTGTGTAAAGCCAATTCTAGAAGATTCCGGTGACACTGCCGACGCAAGCCTCCCACGGCTGCATTTTATCCAAGTTAGTACTGATTTTTGTTTTTGTTTTTACATTATCCCCCCTTTTATTTTTTGGAGGAGCAGTTATGTATGATGATCCTGGTTCGTTGTGTAAGGTTAAATTTAGTTTTTAATTTCTATAAGTTAGTGTATCATTTTAGAGTGAGTTTTGTGGATTGATTTGTTTCATAGCATTCTGCATGTTCTTAAATGATGATCCTCGTGGATGATTACGGTCTAAATAGCTTTTGTTTATTGTTATTAGCTTATAGTTTGATGCAGGACTAGATTAACTGCCATAATGTTGTGGATTGTTTTGTTTTAGAAGGTTATGCATGTTCTGTAATAATAATTCTCATGGATAAACAATTTTAAACAGCTCGGTGTTATTTTCTTTTTCTAACACCATTGTCTATCTTTATCCATTAGACTGACGGTGTAATTACCAAATAACATAATTTCTTTTGATTTTTTAAAAGACTGACAGTGCAGTTTATCCATCAAGAAAGAATTTTGTAACTTGGTACTCTTTGTGTAATTATTTGGTAATGTTAAATATTTTTGTGTAATTCTTTTGTTCTGCAGACCCTTAAATATTCTCAAAATTCACCATTTTTTGTTTTCAGGTTTGGTGAAGTTCATTTCCCTGTACATCTCTTGCTTCTTGACTGATACAAAATTAATTTACTTGGACTGGCGTAAGAACATGGATTCCAACAAGAGGCAAGTATGTTTCGTTTCTATGAAACCAATTAATGAAAGTTATTGCATGTCTAAAATAACTTTAGCAGTAGTCTGGGTCAAAAGGTTTAATTTCTGTGTTTTGTAAATGTTGTGTTATGAATTGATCCTAAATTTGATTAAGATAAACATGGCTTGCTCAGTGAATAACTTTTAAAATCAAACTCATAGATTAAGTTGTCATGATCTTTTGGAGTTGACTGTAATCTTGTGGTCCTAAGTTTGTTCTGCAGAATATGAGAATGGAGGTGCTAGCCATTTTCACTTGGTTAAATGGTTTAGTAGTCTCTCTTTACTTAATATACTTCTAATTTATTGTGCCTTCATTTTATAATTTATCCATCACCTATATTTACACAATCTGTTCGATGTGTATCTTTTAGGTGGTTACAACAAGAGTGAGAATTCTTTTCAAAGATATAATACAAAGCTATCACTACATGGCCTGTCAGAAGTGTTACAGTGAATTCAAATGCAATAGCTATGAAGAAAAAAATAATTCATCACCAAGGTATATTATTAATTATTTTCCCTTTTACAATGTTTTAAATAATAATTAAACTGAATTCGAAATAATTATATATTAAAAATATTGAATAATTATCAATTATACTGGAGCGTAAGTGGAGGTGCTCCGTGATCTGATATCATCAAATGCTATTCATTTTCGCTCCGTGCTTACTCATATCACAGATCTATGTTCTTGATCACCAAGAATGCTTGAAAGTACATATCTAATCAATAGGTTTAATTAAAAATGCCTGATTCTTACAACTGTTATAAACATTTGATGAAAACTAATGATTTTTTTAATCAGACATTTTATGTACTTATATATTAACCGGTGAGTCTCTGTGAGGTGCCCGTGCTTACTAAGATCTGTTATCCTGTTGTATTAAGTTATTCGATTGCCTTTCTTTTCATATATGTGCTATAGCTCTATGTCTAATTTACAAGTTGTGACCTCCGTAAATCCGTCTACTAAGCTTTGATTGTCGATGACTTCCTCAATATAGTTGAGGTACATAGCTAAAAACTGATGGTTGATGCTCAAGTCATATCGGTGATGTTCAAATCTAAGACCTGATTTTTTGTCTGCTTTCTATTACATAAACCCATTGTAAAGACCCACATATCGATTATATGATAATTCGCTATTCTTATTTTCTCTTTCGATTATATGGCCATTTTCAAATATCTTTGGTAGTCGTTACTCTCAGAATCTTAATAAGTGTAGTCATAGTCCTCACATTTTAGTCAACATTCCTCTAGAGTTTGTCACAAGAATTTCTACCGCAATGGATGATTTATGAAAAGATCATACACTACAAATTTAATCACTCCCATGACTGTTGTAGGCTTGCAAGCTAAGCGGCATCAACATTTTTATCATCATGGGCTACATATACATATTAATAACATAAACACACACACACACATGTCAATGAAACCTTAATTATCATGTTCTCATACACATAAATATAAAATCACCCATATATATAATTATGCAATGCCTAAATTCAATCAACCCATAGTTAAACACATTCTCTCATATAAACTGAACTAACCTAGAACCCAAATTGAAGATGAAAATATAAAATTTAGGTATTGAAATACTTACTTGCTAATTGAGTGGTGAGTTAGCACAACCCACAATCATATTTCCCACCTTCAACAATAAGGATTTGGATTTTGTAGAGCCATCTTGGAATGTTGAACAAAACTTTGGGTATTATGATTGAATTTGGTCAAAAGACAAAAACATACAACTAAATCCCAACGAATGTGATATCGACAACATCGTGAGCAATTCGATTAAAACGAGAATGGTGAAAAGTTGGCCATCTCAGGATTGACTAATACTTCTAGGTCAAACCCATGGTTCCGACGTTGCACCTATGTCAGTTACACTTTTTAATTCAATTTTGAAATAATTTACCTCGGTTATCATAGAACTTAGGTATAAACCCTATTATTTACTTCATTTTTTAAAAACCGGGATAAATAATATATTTTACTTCAAAAAAAATAACCGAAGTAAGAGAACTTGTTACTTCGGTTATTTGACCTAAGCCAAAAAAGCGAGGTAAAAGGGACAGAGCAATGTGTCATTTTTCTTGTAGTGTAAGTTCTAAAATATGTGGACTAAAAATCCAGAACTAAAACACATAATTAAGCAATGTTGGGAAGAAGATATGGACTACCAGAGCATGAAAATATTTACCATGAAACATAAAAGACTCAAATATGTTCTAAAACTTAGGAATAGAGAAAGTTTTGGTAATATCTTTCAGAATTTAAAAGATTCAGAAGCTAGGGTACATGTACTGGAAATCATATATGACATAACAAATCTGGAACAAGATTTCAATGACTTAGCTCAGGCCATAATTATTTTAAATAAGAAATTGAAGGAAGAAAACCAATACTCAAAGCAGAAATCTAGGCTAAGATGGCTTCAAGGGACTGATTTAAACTCTAAATTATTTCATAACTCTATTAAGGATAAGTATGCTAGACTTAGGATAAATAAAATCAGGAATGAACATAATGTCTTGTTCATTGATCAGGACGAAATAGGAAATCATATTGATCAATTCTTCCAGGAATTACTGACTGAGAGTAATAATGAAATTATAGGCAATGCTCTAATGAAATGTTTAGATTTCATTCCCCAGATAGTAACGGAGCTATATAACATTGAATTGATTAAGATGATAAACATCACAAAGCTAAAAAAACATTGTTTAGTATGCTTGAGATATAATAAAAGAGAACTTACAACAATGTGTGCAGGAATTCCAATGCTTAGTTCTTATCCCACCAAGTATATCAAGTACACTTATATGCTTATTTCCTAAAACAGGTATACCATTCTCCCTAACTGATTTTAGACCTATTTCACCGTCAAATTTTGTGAACAAAATCAGTTTTGAAGCCGTTAGTGAATAGAATTTTTGGAGTGATAGGTAAATGTATCTCAGAAGAACAGTGCTTTTATTAAAGAAAGGGAAATTGTTGATAACATCTTGGTAATGCAGGAGATGGTTAGATGTTTGGATAAAAGAGGACAATCACTGAATCTACTTGCCAAAATAGACATGGCTAAAGTCTTTGATAGAGTGACTTGGATAATGTTAAACTCTTAAATGATTAAAATGGGGTTCCATGGATACTTTGTGGGATTAATTTTGAATAGCATTGCCTCAGTTCACTTCTCAGTTTTTGTTAATGGGAAACCAAATGGCTTTTTTTAAGCCGATGGATGTCTTAAACAAGAAGACCCTTTGTCTACAATATTTTTCAATTCAATCATTGAGGTGCTTAATAGATTTCTAAAATACATGTTCAGTCATAACCTAGTTGACCAGTTCCAGATTCCAGGCCAAATAAGAATTACTCACTTGTCATATGCTGATGACATAATGATTTTCTTCAAGGATACAAAGAAATCACTGAAAAATATAGTCCAGTTGTTGACACTATATGAAAAATGTACAGGGTAATGCTTTTTATGTTTTTGATAAAATAAGTCCAATCTCAGTTAATAGGATTAAAACTGCAACCAAAATGTCACAAGGTTTTTTTCCCATATTCATTCCTATGCATATAAATATTTAATGGAAGGAAAAGAAATGCCTATTTTCATAAAACTGTGGACAAAATGAATGCAAGCGTGCAAAATTAGAACTCAAAAATGCTAAATCGGGTTGGTAGGACAATACTTATAAAGCATGTCATCGTATCCATTCCCCAACATCTTTGGACTGTAATGTCACCAATAAAATCAGTGATACATAAATTACATGCCTTTATTATAGATTTCCTATGGGGCACAAATAAGGAATCTAAGCCTAAAAGGCACTGGAGGGAATGGACGAACATTACAATGCCCTATGTTGAAAACGGTTTACAAATTAGAGACTTTCATACTGTAATAGACTCTTTCTCAATTAAGCTATGGTTCAAACTGCAAGAGGGAAAGAGCTTATGGTCCAAAATGATTTGGGCAATGCCACAATTTTCCAGAAAACTCTGATCCATGGAAAAATTGATTAAAATAGGGCAGGTTGGGCATAATAACTCTTATATTTTTGCTGGGAAGGGGTATCTGTAATTTCTGGACCGCTAATTGGCTTGATATAGGTTGTTTAGTTGATCTATGGCTTTTAGATACACCTGTGCCATAACCTTGCCTCACATTGAATGCTTTTTTTCTAAATAAATAGCATTGTTTGCAAGAATTCAGAACTGGATTTTCTAACAATATCATGCACGACGTGGACATCAACTTCCATCCAATTGAACACGATTATGTGATGATTTGGAAATCAAAGAAAACATGTAAGTTCACTTTAGCATTAGCTTATCAACTATTAAGAAGAAAGAGACAACAATCTCTATCTTTGAAATTGGCTTGGAATAATCTGCTATCCAGAAAAGTGGCAATTTTTAATTGGAAGCTGAAAAATAACATGCTACCACTAGATAATATAATGCTGCATTTTGGTACATTTGTTGCATCTATATGCTCTCTCTATTTTTTGGAAACTGAAACCATAGGTCACATTTTAAATAAATGTAAGTGTCAAATGGTATGTGGTTATATGCATCTAGCTTGTTAGATAGACCAAATGCTCACTTTCCCCCCATTTCCCATGGTTCTGATAATTTAGAAATGCTTTAAAAACAATGAAACATTTTTATAACATAATGCCTTTTCTAATTTGCTGGGTATTATGGAAGGCCAGATATTCAAGCTTATCCTAATCACCATATAACAGAAATTCTTTGCTTTAGTGATTTGGTATTGTGGTGGGATGGTTCAACTAGGGATATTTAAGTAACTTTTGTTATTTTTTTACTTACATTCCTAACCGAAGTGGCATAGTTTTTCCTCATTTTTTTTTAAAAAAATTTCATGATGTTACTCTTCGTTCCAAAATTCCTTTATTTGGATTTCAATATGGTAGTCTTCTCCGTCGAGAAACTCCCGCCCCCGCATTCCCTCGCCATCGAGATACCATTGTGCTTGTTCATCGGACCTATTGAGAGCACCAGCAAGGAAGTCCTCGAAGAAGACTACTCTTTCCAAAGATCCGTCGAGAAACTCCCACTCCCGCATTCCCCCACTACCGTGGTGCCGTCGTTCTTATTCGTCAGATCTCTTTCTCTTCCCAGACCAGAAAGCCTCGATCCTTTTCGCTTTCTTATGTTTTGTATAATGCTTCCATTACTTCAATTTTGAGCATTAAAATTATGGGCTTTGTATTATGTTCAATGTATTCTATTCAATTTTGAGTTTTACTACAATGTTGTAGTTTTTGCCAAGTGTGATTGCAGATATTCGACATCTAGCTCTATATATTGAGGACGATTTTGTTTAACATGATGTGATTTTTGCTTCTACTGTATTTGTGTATGTTTCCTTGGTTTCTTGCTTTGTGGTGAAGTTAATGTTTTTCTTACATGTTTAGAAGTTGGACCTGTGTGAACTTAGTTGTTGTTTCTCTATTTGTCATTTGGTTTGAAAATGCGCTCTGATGCGCGATGCGCTCTGCTGTGCCTCCTTCACGCATCAATCTTGCTACTGCACTAGGTTTCCCGGATGCGGCCGCATCGGAGCGCATCTGATGTGAAGCACAACAAACGCATCCTGGAATTGATGTGTTTCTTCATCCGCTTTCTTCATCCCGGTCATGTAAGTTTGGGCCTTGAAAAACAGCCCATTTGATGAAAAGCACACGTAAGTTTTAAAAGGTAAAAAACCTAATTTGGTCGGCATCGCGTCGGCTCCGCTTTCTTCATCCGCTCTTCATCCCGCTTTCTTCATCCT
>JAULKK010276771.1:0-14858 GCA_032355705.1 Rubia peregrina
TGTTTTATGTTTTTTATGTGTTTTTATGATGGATGTTATGTTAATGTTCATGAATTTAATGTTACAACTTACAATAAAGATTATGTTTGTCATGTCTCAATGTTTTTCCTAATGCAAAATGAATGATACTATTAGAACTGCTTCTATGATTATTGCATTAGAAGAAATGATACCTCTACAAGAAAGATCACCAAGTGAACCAAGGGAACAACTTGAATCGTCATCAAGGAAACAACCAAAAGGAGGGGAAAGAGGTGTTGAGTATGTACATTGTTAACTGAACATCCTAAAATGTGCCAGGTGCAACTACAATTTAATAGGGATATGTTTGTGCGTGCAGTTAATGATTGAAAAACAACTGTTGAAGATGGTAGATTTGTCAAGGTACCCAAGCAAATAGCAACGTGTTTATACATATTGGCTAAGGGACAATCCTACCGTGATGCAGCCAAGAAGTGTAAATGTTCTCCAAGAACAATAGGTTTGTATTTCAAGAAAATGTTGGATGCTTTGGTAATAGTGTCGCACGATATCATTAGGCCGCATCGTAACTTATCAGGGATCCCTCAATAGGTGACATATGACTCACGATATTGGCCCTATTTTAAGGTATATTTGAGATTATATTCTTCATAATTTTATGATACCTCATAATTATGTAGTTATTTTAAACCAATTAATCTAGAATTAATATTATTGTTCAGGATGTTGTTGGCGCTTTGGATGGAACTCTTATAGAAGCAATAATAAATGATGAAAATGGTGTGCAATTATAAAATTGGAAGGGTAATAAAAGTTGGAATGTCTTAGCTTACTGTTCATTTGACAAACTGTTCACATTTATAAATGTGGGATGAGAAGGAAGTGTCAATGATGTTACATCGTGGAAGGATTCTTATACTAATCTGAAATGTTTCCCCCTCATTCTTCTTAAGGTAAATCTTCAAAATTACAATTGTTAGTTCCACCACTAATAATATCTAATGCTATTGTTACTAATATATGTAGGGAAATTTTATTTGGTGGATTCTGGATATCCCAACACCCTTGCATATTTGTCTCCAATTAGCGGAACAATCAGAAGGCACCTAATTGAATTCAGAAGAGCACCAACTAGAGGTGTTGCTGAGCATTTCAACCGACATCATTCATCATTAAGAATGATAATTGAAAAGGCATTTGGTGAGTTGAAAATTTCCTGGCATGTGCTAAAATCTATGCCTCAAATGGCAATGGATAGCCAAATGGCTATTATTGTTTCTTGTTTCATGCTTCATAACTTCATTGGAAGGCGCAAACTTGAAATATCTATTCTAAACCATGAGATAAACAAAGGAGTTGCAAATTTACAGATATTTGCTAAAAATCATAAACAAGCTAAGCGAGAAGTGTGTAATAATATAGGTTTGCAGATTTGGAACTCTATGAAAGGCAATGATGAAGAGCAGAGTGATGATGCTGAAATATGAGGATTAGCTATTGATAAAACTATTTTCAATCGTTCTTCAGCATTAATTTGAACAACCATAGGTAATTTAGAAAATATTAATGTTCATTTGAGTTATATATTTCATGCTATTCACATGAATTGAAATAATTTAAAATACATGTTGAGTAGGCCTGGAGTTCAGTCATTTTAAGAAATTTTACCATTAATGACCCGAAGTGAAATTTAAAATTGTGAAAAAATCAATAATAATATATCTAAATTAGGGCATTTTAATAAAATAGCTCAACTTAACCGACTCAACCAAAACGTTACAAGAAATAAATTCAATTGAATTGAACTAAACTCTACAAAATTGAAAACATGAATGGAGATAAAGTGAAATGAACAAAATTAATATAAATATACAGAAGTAAACTTCATTTAAATAATTTTAAGTATTAAAGTAACCTGAATTTGAATAACAACCTAATCAAACTAATTTTCACTAAAATGAATTACAATAATTCATATATTCAAATAGGAACAATATTTACTATAAGTTTCATATTCAAAATAGATTAAAGAACTTTTTAAATAAAAAATGAATGGAGTTGAAAGTAAACAATATGAAACTATTAGGGTTGAGCTGAATTGAGAAGAGCTGAGAAGAGTTGTGAAGAGTTGAGATGAGCTAAGAAGAGTTCAGAAGAGTCGAGTTGACTTGATTAGATTTGGGATGAATTGAGAAGATTTGAGAAGAGTTGAGTTGAGATGATTGGATCTGAAATAAATTGAAATGGACAGAGCCTAAGTTAAGGTTAATGCTTTTCTAACCCTACTTTTAGGCTGAAAGGTCCAATATAACCCTGTAAAACTAAAAAGTAACAAACTAACCCTATCTTTATGATGAATTGTATTGATCTAACCTTTCGATCATATTCCGATGTTGACTAAAAAAATTGATAGTTAACCAGAAATAAAAAGAAAAACAAATTCCCTCGGGCATTTCCGCTACAGTTTTTTCATGTTTACCCCTCTATATTTTACTTAAATCTCTTTTTTAAACATATAAAAAAACGAAAGTCTTTTTTTCTTCGTCCCCCCCTCATTCCTGACCGTTCGTGGCTTGATGATAATTATTACTCCAACTGTCTAACACCCTCCAATTGTGTCTAACTATATTTGGCGAAACCCCTTCCACTACAGTAGAACGGTCATCCTACGGCGATAGAAGCAGGGGCGGAGACAGGGGGGTCTGGAGGGGCCTCCAGTCCCCGTCGAGCTACAATTTACTGGTAATTTACGGGTAAATTTTTTTAAAAAAAAAATTTCATCCCCCTCCAGTATGAAGAAAAATTGGAGATTTTTTTTCCTTTGTATGTCTGCCCCCGCCACTAATCTTTTCTGGCTCCGCCACTGGATAGAAGCACCACGGAAGAAGCTGGATTTTTGCACACTGCCAGTGCTTTTCTGAGAGTAAGCCTGACCAACACTTCATTTTCTGTAGTAAGAAAAACCTTGACTCCTTAAACCGTGAATGCCGATGTCAAAAAATGTGTGCCAAAATTGACATCCCCGACATCTGCGTTGCCTCCCTTACCCTTACTCCATCTCCAAAGCCATCCTCCTCCATCAATCCTTGCCAAATCACCACCGTTGGGTGTCTAAAAGGTGGGGAGAAGAGGGTTTCAAATAGGCTGCAGGAAGAAGAAGAAGAGGGGAAAACGTAGGGGATTAATTTGAATGAGGGAAACTGCATCTTTTCAATTCTTTTAGTTTTTTTCTTTTTTAGAAGGTATAAAATTGTAATTTCCTTAAAATTCAACAAATTCCGGCATTTAGAGCGTCAACATATTCCATCCAGGGTTATATTGACACTTACTTCATAAAGTTAGTATTATATTTTACACATTCTGGTATCATCACACAGAAAAATAGGTGGCACATGTACAGTAACATTCAAATCCCGAAGTAAATTCATCAACTAAACTAGTTCCTCTGCAGTATTAGTCATAGCCTGATATACTGATTCTGAACTAGAACGATAGAGTGTAGGTTTCTTCTTATCACTCTAAGAAACCAGGTTGTCACCAAGAAAAAAGGCATAACCATAACTAGACCTACGAGTTTCAATACAACGAGGCCAGTCGGCACCAGAATAACCCAAAACTTGTAAAGCGGAAGAATTCTTGCAAAACTAAAGCCCATAGTGAATAGTACCACGAACATAGCAACAGCCTGGTAATGTTCATCAGTAAGAGCCTGCATATACTAACTGACCGTGTTCAAAACATAAGAAATGTTGGGATGCGTAATGGACAAGTATTGTAGTGCACCACCCAAAGAGCGATAAAGTGTGGCATTTTTAATGGTTTACCAGAAGACCTTGAAAACCGTAAAAATGCTACAAAAGGAACAGTAACAGGCACTGATTCCTTCATTCGGGTGTGCAACAAAAAATTCCTTGGCATATCCTGGAATGTCCAAGGAATAGGCCATCGGAAGTACGAACAACCTCCAATCCTAAGATATACTGTAAAGTGCCAAAATTGGTAATCTTGAATTCCTAATTAACCCGATCAATATACTTCCAAATGAGATAACCATCATTCCCAATGACAATATGTCATCAACATAAATCAGCAAATAAAGAAAAGAGGCACCCTGTGAAAATACAAATAAAGATGTATCGGAGGAACTGCATACAAAATGTGAGCAAACAAAAAAAGAACTGAATCACTGAAACCAAGCTTGAGGATCTTGTTTCAAGCTTTAAATGGTCTTGCGTAAACAACATACTTAATCAAGATGCATCAGGTCTGTGTATCTGGCAGGCTGCTTCATATAAACCAGGTAGTCAAGAACGTCATTTATAAATGCATTCTTGACATCAAGCTATTGTAAATGCCAATTATGAGTGATATTAAGAAACAAAACAATAAGAATAGTAGATGATTTCACTACTGTACTAAATGTATGAATATAATAAAAAAACAAGTAATTGTGAAAAATCTTGAGAAATTAACCTGGCCTTGTGCCGATCTAGTGAGCCATCAGACGTGAATTTTAAATGATCCACTATTAGAAGCCAAAAACATTAACATTAGGAGGATGTGGAACCAACTACCACGTCTGTTGAGTGCGAACATCAGCCATCTCTGAGTCTATAGAAGCAACCCAGTTGGGATCCTTGACTGCAGAATGACGACTGCGAGGCTCGGTCTTTACAAATAAAACACTCCGTTAACGAGAAATATCATAATCAGAAAAACCCTTGTATCGTAAAGAACCTGTGTGCAAACGAGAAGCCATCAGATGTCTGGAAGAGGGATCTGGAGCCGGAGATAACTCGGATCCCGAGACAGATACCAAAACTGAGGCAACCGTCGAAAGTGACAGCGCTGGAGAAATTAGACTCACCGGAACTGCTGGCTGAGCTGGTGACGTCAGGGCTAGTGGTGTGTCGTCGATGCGCGACCGGTGTGGCCAGCGCACGAGACCGACATGTGACTGGTATGACCGGTGCGTAGATTGGCGGTGTCTATGTCGTCTGCTATGCTAGTGGGGCTAGCTGCTAGCAATCATGTTGGTGGTTACCCCATTGCAGAAAAACACAAGTTTCTGAAGATCCCTGAGCTTTCTGTGAAATCTGAAATTTTAAATTCTCCAAAAAAATAGGTGACTCCGAAGGGAAAAATGGCTCAAACAGCTCCGATGGAACTAATGAAGGTTCTAAAGATGCTGAAACATCCAGTCATGATGAATCTGTAATAATACCAGTAGGGGTAGTGGAAAAAAAACTCATTAAATCAAACATGGAGAATGATGTACTCCTTCTTTGTAAGAAGATCAAGACATCGATAACCCTTGTCCAGTTTATGCCCAACATATGACCTCAGTAGGGGAAATTCAGCAACTAAATGGATGAAAATAGGAGTAGTCAGGCGTGGTACCAAAAATAACTGAGAGAGGATTCTTACTAGATGAAATTAGAGTGGGCAGTCTGTTAATAATGTAGATCACAGTTGAAAAGGAATCAAACCAAAATGAATGATGAAGGTCGAATGGTAGAGCATCGATAAACCTGTCTAAGTAATATGAAGATGCTTCCTCTCTGCACGACCATTTTTCTTAGGAGTGTAAGGATATGAAAGCTGATGATGAATGCCCTTTGTCACAAAATGAGTTCGCATGCGATGATTCACAAACTCGGTTCCACAATCACTATGAAAAACTTTAATGGTGGTAGAAAACTGATTTTCAACAAGTTCTTTAAATTGCATATATATATATAAGCCTCGACAAAATTAGATTTCTGTTATAGAGGATATAACCAAGTAAACCAAGAGTGATCATCAATAAAAATGACATAATAAAGGTACCCAACACGAGAGACAACAAGTGAGGGTCCCCAAAGGTAACAATTAACTAAATCAAATATAGGTGGCGCATGTTTTAAATTATTATTAAAAGAAAGACACTTTCCTTTAGCCATCTCACTTGAAATACATAAATGATGCTTAGGTAACAAACTAGTAACTAAAAACTACCAATTTTATTCAAATATGAAAAATATAAAAAGGAACATGTCCTAACAAACTATGTCATAGTTCAAATGAGGCCTTAGCTTTATTGGAACTAACAAAAGAAACAAAAGCAGCAGCACCATATTCTAAAATGTACAGACCTCCCTCATTGTATCCTCGGCCCACGAGCTACTTGATAACCTAGTTCTAAATAGTGAAATAAGTATCATCAAAACAAATAATAACTTTTAGATAACTTATTAATTTGACAATATACAATAAATTCTTGGTGATATTTGGAACAACCAAGACATCTGATAAAGTGAGGGAATCATATATATGGGAAATATACAAATGAGAACCATCGCCAAAATAAACACAACGATTACCGTTATAAGGAGCGACACTATCCAAGTTGGAAGCTGGAGCAGTCATGTGATTGGTAACACCAGAGTTCATGTACCAATCAGGAGTGGCATTTAGTTACTGATAATAACGTGGTTGAGCAGTGTCCACAGAATTAACCTCTTCGCGAGAAACATGTGACAGTTTGTAACAAAATTCTGCAAGATGACAAGGGCGATGACACCACTGGCACACATAAGTGGGCTGACCATCCTGTAGAGAAGCACCACCGCCGATTGGCGATGGTGTCCGACCGTCGCCCCTCCCACGGTCACCCCTCCCTCACTCAAAACTGCGGCCTCCTCTGCCATGGTTTGCTTGTCCGGACCCCTGTTGGGAAGTAATAAAAGTAAAAGGAACCGGTCCAGAGGTAGACGAGCGAGCTTTGAGTGAAAATTCTAAAGTCTCAGCATCAGTAACAATAGTGTATAAAGGAGGTAAATGATCATTCACCTTTGAGTGGATGAAAACTGGGACAGTTATCATTTAAGTACGACAAAAAAATAACAGAATATTCTCATCATTAAGAGGATGACCAAGATAACACAATTCATTAAGAATGTCCTTAAAACGAGAATAATATTCCTGAACAGATTGATTATCTTAACAAACTCCATATAAACGATCATTGAGATAAAGGTGACGAGTACGAGAATTATTCTGATATTTAGTGACTAAAGCATCCCATACCTGAGCAGTAGTGACCATACCGTCAATTACTGACATTGCAGACAGTGTAACAGATGAAAAAAGAATGTCTTGGACTAGCTTATCTGTCTGAATCCAAGAATCATGAGCATTAGCATCCTCATAAGCCTTTTCATGTTCCTTGGAAGCCAAGGTCGCAGGTGCTGCAGGGCACTAAAATGAACCATCAACATAACCAATCAATTGGACAGTTTTTAAAACAGAGGTAACCTAAATACACTAGTGAGAATAGTTGGAACCATCAAGATTGATGGTGATGCAGTTGATCAATGAAGAAAGAGTAATAGTCGTAATCAGGAACAGATGCCAGAATAATAGAGAAATCAAATTGCACCAAACACCCAGCAACCTTGTGAATGACAGTAGATAACTGATTTAACTGTTGTGGAGGGATGGAGTAGCAGCAGCAGGAGCGGCGTGGGATCACGGTCAGTGTGTGAAGGTCATAGCAGCGGTGCTTGCGATCTGGTCGAGCAGAGCGTGGTAAAGCGTATAGTGGTGGGATGGCGTCCGATCGGCCAATTCCAATAAGCATGAGGTGCAGCAACAGAGATCGGCGAGATGAAGGTGGGTGGCCACGGCCTAGGATCTGAAAACGCAGAGAAAAATATGGAAATTGTTTAGGAAAAGCCAGAGAATATTTGGAGGACCTAACTGATAACATGATAGAATGTAAAACCCTATAAATAATTGTTGATGTGTGTATTCATATATAGTGAGTACAAATGGTATACAAGTTAAAATCGGATATAGAAACAGATGTATACAAAACTAATCAGAAAGGGTATTCCTTTATTAACCTGATTCTAAATCATTTAATATTCTGTTATGATGAAAGGGTCTTCCTATGCTACATTTAATAGATCTTTCTCTACTAGTGATAGTATAAAATATCAACCAGAATTTCTTAAATGGGATAAAACATCAAGTACCAGAATGCAAGAATGATAAAATGTCAAACCCAGAAATAATTGTGGTTGTGTGTATTGATATATATATATATAATGAGTACAAAGGGTATACAAGACCTAAACAAATATGGAATAGGATATATTCAAAACCGATCAGAAAGAGTATTCCTTTCTTATACTGATTCTAAATCAGTCATATCTCAATTAACCCTCTCAAGCGAAGCGTATGACTGATCACAATGCAAAGCTTGGAACGTAAGAACTCAAACTAAGGATGAGGTAACCCCTTGGTAAAGATGTTAGAAAGTTGTAAGTCTGTAGAAACATGAGCAATCTTGAGCTTTCCAAAAGACATCATCTCATGCACAAAATGATACTCAATATCAATGTGATTGGCTTTCTTACGCAAAACCATATTTTGGGCAAGAAAGAGAGCACTATTATTATCACATAGCAAAAAAAGAGGCGCACGAGTCAATACACATAAATCCCAAAGTAAATTTATCAACCAAACGAGTTTTGCAGTAGTATTATCCAAACCCCGGTATTCTGATTCTAAACTAGAACAAGAGACCATAGGTTACTTCTTAGCACCCCATGAAACCGGGTTACGACTAAGGAAAATGGCATAACCATATGTAGACCTACGAGTCTCAATAGAACGAGCCCAATTAGTATCAGAATAACCCAAAACTGGTGAAGCGGATGAATTTTTGCGAACTTGAAGACCATAGTGGAGAGTACCATGCACATATCACAAAATTCAAGTGACAGCCTGGTAGTGGTCCTCAGTAGGGTATTGCATGTACAGACTGACCGTGTTCATAGCATAAGATGAGTCGGGACGTGCAGTGAGCGATAAAGTGTGAAATTTCTGAATGGTTTACCGGAAGAGCTGGAAAGTTGTGAAAAAACAACAAATTAGATAGCAACAGGCACCGAATTTGGCATTCTGGCATGCAATAAAATGTCATTGGCATATCTAGTCTGGCCAAGTGAATAAGCCATCAGAAGTACGAATAACCTCCAAACCCAAAAAATACTGTAAAGTGCCAACAACGGAAATCTTAAATTCCTGATTAACCTAATCAATAAACTTCCGAATGAGATGACAATCATTCCCAGTAAGAATAATTTCATCAATATAAACCATCAAATATAAATGAGACACCATGTATAAATATAAATAAAGATGTAGCGGAGAAACTGCATAAAAAGAACTAAATCACTGAAACTAAGCGCGATGAGCTTGCTTCAAACCATAAATGGCATTGCATAAAAACATACATAATTATTATGCATCGGGTCATTATATCCAGCATGCAGCTCCATATAAACATGGGAATCAAGAACGTCATTAAAAATGCATTTTTGACATCAAGTTATCGTAAAGGCCAATTTCAAGTGACAGCAAGAGATAAAATTATGCAAACTGTAGATGCTTTCACCACTATACTAAATTTATGATCATAATCAAAACCAAGTAATTGAGCAAAACATTGAGCACCTAACCTAGATTTGTGTCCGTCAAGAGAGCCATCGGCCTTATATTTTAAACGATAAACTCATTTTGATCCAACATTGGCATGTGGAGGATGCAGAACCAACTCCCGCATATTTTTTGTTTAAATAGCATCCATATCTGAGTCCATAGAAGCAACCCATTCAGGATCCTTGAATGATGAGCAATGACTACGAGGATCTGTCATATCAAATAAAACACTCAATAAGCCAAAAATATCATAATCTAAAAAATCCTTGTACCGAAGTGAACTAATGTGCGAACGAAAACCATCGGATGTCAGGAAGAGAGACCCGTAGCTAGAGATGGCGGGATCCCAAGATGGCCATGGAACTTGAGATGATGGGAACAAAACCCGAGGCTGTTGACGAGCAGCCAAGCAGGGGACACCGATGGCGGTGTTGGTGAAGCAGGGGTCACTGAGACAAACAACAAATTGGCTGGAGTCCACGGTGGTGGTGTGTGATACACACGTGTGACTGGGGTGGTTGGTGCATAGACCAGGGGTTACAGTGCTTAGAGATGTGCTGGTGGCTTGTTCGGTTGTTGGTTAGGTTGTTGGTCACCCTGTGGAAAGCAAACACAATTTTCTAAAGAACCCTGAGCTTCCAGTACAAGATGGAAATCATAATTTTCCTAAATAATGGGTGATTCGACTAAAGAAGATGGCTCAAAAACCTCCAATGAAACTGATGAAGGCTCCAAAAAAAGTAGAAACATCAAGTGATGATAAATCTGTAACAGAACCAGTACGGGTACATGAACCAGTACCCGGTGCGAGAGATATCAGTTGAGGGTCTCCAAAGGTCGCAATGAACTAAATCAAGAATGTGTTGTGTGCATTTTAAATTATCATTAAAAGAAAGACGCTTGCCTTTAGCCATCTCACAAGAAGTACATAAATGAGGCTGAGACAACAAACTAGTAACTGACAAACTACTAGTTTTATTCAAATATGAAATAATAGAAAAAAGAACAATATCCTGAGAGACTATGCCATATATCAAATGAGGCCTTGGCTTTATTTCATTTGACAAAAGAAACTAAAGTTGCACCACCATAATCTAAAATGTGGAGACCTCCCTCACAGTGTTCTTGGCCCACGAGCTCCTTGGTAACCTTGTTCTGAATAGTGAAAAAAGTGTCATAAAAAACAACATTTAGATCCCTAGTTAACTTGGAAATAGAAATAAATTCTTAGTGATTTTTGTAACAACCAAAACATCAGATAAAGTGAGGTACTCAGATATCCAGAAATTGCCAGTGTGGGAAAATGCAAAGAAGAACCATTGCCAAAATAAAATTGACGATTACTGTTATAAGAAGCTATGTTATCCGGGTTGGAAGCTGAAGCAGTCACGTGATTGGTAGCACCAGAGTCCATGTACCAATCAGGGGTTACATTATATTGCTGATAACGATGTGGCTAACTTGTGTCTGCGGTATTTGCAACATTAATACGAGAAACATGCGAAAGCTTGAAGTAGTATCCAGCAAGATGGCCGGAATGATGACACTATTGACAGACATAAATGCTACTACCACAACCACCCAACGGAGGAGCGCCACCGCCAGCCTGCGATAGATTCCGACCGCCGTGGTCTCAGGTTCCCTGCTTGCCTCTGGATTTGTGCCATCTCCTGTTGTGGATCCCTCTTCCTAACATCCAATGGCTACTCGTTTGCTCACTGGTTCACTTTGGTACAAGGATTTTTCAAATTATGATATTTCTGGCTAAGTTCGAGCCTCGTAGCCATCGCTCGGCTGTCAAGGATCTTGAATGGGTTGTTGTTATGGACTCAGAGATGGATGTTCTTATACTCAACAGACGTGGGAGTTGGTTCTGCGTCATCCACATGCCAATGTTGTTGGATCAAAATGTGTTTATCGTTTAAAATACAAGGCTGGTGACTCTCTTGACCGACACAAAACTAGGCTAGTTACTCAGCGTTTATCTCAATTACCAGGTTTTTATTATGATTATACATTGAGTCCAGTGGTGAAAACATCTGTTGTTCGTACTGTTTTATCTCTTGCTGTCACTTGAAATTGGCATTTACGACAGTTTGATGTTAATAATGCATTTTTAAATGGCATTCTTGATCCCCAATTTATATGGAGCAACTTGTTAGATAGATAGAGACCATGTGTTCTGATTATGTATGTTGTTTACACAAGGTCGTTGTATCTTATTAATTTAATAGATCAAACATATTTGAAAAATATCAAAATAATTTTCACATAAAAAAATGTTCATAACTATCAAACACACGTTCGTGTATTGAATCATTCTTTGTTTTGATTTGTTTGTCTGGAAAAACATCATTGTCCAGCATTTAAAGATAATCATCAAAATTTAAAACATTCAGAATTTCTCAAACATAAAAAAATTACTTCTTTTTTTTAGATATCATGCTTCATTTAAGTCATTTGCCGCTTCATGAATCTTCATTTCCAATTGGTAGCTTTGAATTATAAAATTTTATTGGTAATATTTAGGAATTTTGGGTTTGATCTTTGTGGATTTTATTTAGAGCATCTCCGATGCAACTTTCAAATTAGAAAATGTCATTCGCCATGTAAGATTGATTGATGGGTTTTAGATGAAAAATGGTGTCTAATACAAGAGACATTTAAAGACTCAGTATGACATGGATGACACAAGGAGTGAAAGTCTCAATTAGACCTTTCGTTTACAGACCCCCCACATTGAGGCCGTCAGTTTGTTAAATTACAAAAATTAGCTATGTTAATTTTATTTAAAATCATTTTACTATTCCAAATTTTGATATAATATTTAGATTCCAATTTTAATATACTATTTAGATTAACAATATAATAAAATTTATTTATTAAGTATATTACATTAATTTCAAATATTAAATATAATATCAAATTATATCTAAAAAATATTTAATATATTGTAAAGTAAAAAGTAAATTATAATTTACATTAATTTTATAAACAGTATGAATTATTATTTTAAAATAATAATTTCGATATATATAATATTAATAGATAAATTTTGAGTGGAATGCGAATTTCAAATCATTGAGTATAAGTTTTATTGGAAATGAATGGAATCAAATATATTACATGTAAAGTCAAGAATTATTTAATTGGGTAATTTGTGGAAATTATGCAAATATGGAATGTTGTGTTGAGACCTCAATTTTGGTATGACTTCTGAGAGAAGGAAGTTCGGGTGAAATCCGAGGAACATATATTACATCCAAATTTTATTTGATTATAAAATATATCAATTCATATATTTATATAATTGGATTAGATTTATGGAAGAAAATTGATATGGTATATTAGGTTATGGTGAAGATATGGATGAAATATTTTAATTCCTTACGTTAAGGGATTACATTAAGGAATTCCTATCTCTAAGTGATTTGATTGTTATCAGAATATTTAATGGAGATAAAATTCCATTTGCACAAGATGCTGAAGATGTACGATCATATCTATATATTGAGAACATTGTGGCTGAGCTACCTATGATCAATAAACTATTGACCTAACTTTAGAATCAGAAGACTTAATTCCTTGGGAAAAGGAGATCCAGCGTTCACGATTATTGAGGTCAGAGGTCTGATCAAGGCAGATCGGTAACAGGGGTAACTTGCAAAATCCACATATTGTAATTAGAAAAGATAATTGTAGTTATTTTGTGTGCATTGTACTATCTTATTCTGATTAGTAGATTTATTCTGAACTAGACTAGGCCCCACAGATGTAGGTGGTTTTCACCTAACTGCATAACCAAGTCTTGTGTTCTTGATCTACATTTTATTACATACTTGGTTAGATAATTTTTGTTGGAACATAGTTGATATAATTGCAAATTTTAGGTAAAATCAAATTTCAATTGTTATCAGAGCTTGGTCAATTATTCTTACCTTAGTTGTGTCAAGGAAAGTGTGATCCGGTGACCACTGTTAGAAGGAACAAACTACAATTATTGAAAGGCTCACATGAGAGTGTTCATCAACTCTTTGGATGAACTAACATGGCACTTCGTGGAAACAGAATTGAATTACCCTAGTGATGATGCCGAAACCAGTTTAAAAGAAAAGGAAGATGAATCGAGTACTAATACGCAGAAACTCAAGGACAAATCCACTTAGAGTTCAGAAGAACTTAAGGCATCAATTGCAAACTCAAAATCCTTGAATGCTATCTTCACAGCTGTAAATGGAAGCCAATTCAAACTCATTTCTACCTGCTATCAGGCAAAAAAGGCTTGGGATATTCTATAAACACTCCATGAAGGAACGAGGTGAGTACGAGAATCTAAGTTTCAAATGTTGGCCACTAAATTTGAAGAATTGAAAATGGAGGAGGATAAGACTATTGCAGTAGTCAATGGTAAGGTGAGAGATATAGAAAACATGGCATATCAGCTCGTCAAAATGTATAAGAAGGCAAAACTTGTGAAGAAAGCCTAAAGATTGTTGCCTCAAAGATTTTCAATAAAAGTTGTCGCCATTGAAGATGCAAGAGATATGCCCACCATGACACTATATGAACTGATGGGATCCTTGTAGACTTATGAGATGACTCTTGAACCACCCATGAATAAATCACAACAGGAGTCGGCCTTTAAAGTTTCCTCTTCGAAGATTGACCACAATGATGTGAGTGATGACGGCATTGAAGAACTTGCATTGATCACAAAAAACTTCTCAAGAATACTGAAAAGGCATTAAATAGAAGATCTCAAGAGAAAACTGGTGGAGGTGTAAATAGAGATCTTGTACAAAATTTTGGAAACAATAGAGGACCACGATTTGAACGACCATATCAACAGTTTCCAAGAAATCAAAGTAAAGTAGTCTGGAAGAATTCAATGCAGAGGATGTGAAGGATATGGACACATCCAGGAAGAATATTTTAATACTCGAAAGAAACAAGGTCGGTCATATGTTACCTTTTGGAGTGATGATGAAGAAAAGGAAGAAGAAGAGGAGCTCACCAGTAACTATGTAGCATTCGGAACAAAGATTCCTGAGATAATTGAAACAGGGTGTCATGTTCCAACACGATGATAACCGATTTTCTTGCATGTTCCAACATAGAAAAACAAAATGGTGACTTATCAAGTGATGATAACGGTCAGGAAGTGAGTGGTAAAGACATCTATAATGCTTATGAAAACATGTATGAAATGTTGCTGAAAGTTGTTGAGACCACTAAAATCCTAAAAGCGGAGAAAATCCAACTTGCAGATATAAGTCATAATTAATCAATCTCGTTGATAATCTAGAAGATGAAGTGGAAAAACTAAAACAAAATTTGAGGTTGACTTATCAGAGGGCTGAGATGGCTGAAGCTGCAATCCTCAAGCT
>JAULKK010276781.1:0-14856 GCA_032355705.1 Rubia peregrina
TTTCTATCTTGTAGAGTTTAACTTTGGTTCCTTACGGCCCCCTATTCTCGAAGGAGCTTAATCTTCAATTTTTTCTTATCACGAGATGGAAGAATGGGCATGAGACCACAGTATAGCCTCTAGGTAGTATAGGTGTCAATTCTTCTGCCTCAAAGATGAACTTCAAGACGCTTAAAGAGAGTTAGAGTTATGGCGGAGCTACCGACATAAAATACAAAAGGGTCTTCTCGATGACCTAAGTCGCCTAAGGGAATAGAGAGACACCTTGGCTACTTCCAGAGATGGTCTGGTAAATAACCATAAGCTCTTCCTTGATCGGCACAGCCATCTTGTCGCTGAGATTACCACCGACGTGGGGTTCAACTCAATACAAGAATATTTTAGTGTGGTTAAGAACATAAAATCCTTTGGAGAAACGTCTTCTTCCTGGACTTAGGAAGTTATTGTTCACTAACATCACGAAGCTCATAGGCATTTTAAGGATGCTAAGTCCCTTCGCGACCATGATCAAACAACCACCTCCGGACTTAAAAAATGGAAGAACCCTAGCCAAGAGCTTCAGGCTTTGGTGGAGCATGTGGAGGGGTTGGTTAAGCAGACTGAGCAACTGTGCCCAGTTTCTTATCAAGAGAGGGATGGGCTGGAAGAAGATGCAAGAGAGCACCAAAGTAATTTTAAGGCATGTGAGGATAGTATTCGGGCTTGCAGCCTTTGGCTTGGTATGATGGTTCCTGCTCTCATCAACGATTTTGAGACATACCTTCAAGAGACAATGGACATCATGAAGCGTATAAAGCTTGATAAGCATTCTAAGTACGATGATTCCTATGATGAGGTTGAGGTATGGTTGAAAGATATAAGGAGACAGAAGAAAGAAGCCTCGAGTTCCCAGGTCCCCCCAAAAGAAGAATTCTAAGGGGCAAAAGAAGAGAATTTATTCGAGCTCCCAGGGTTAGCGTTCCTATGGGCCCTGTCGAGGTGGGGCTACTGTTCCTTCGGCTCAGCCAACTAGCTATTCTCGAAAGGTTCACTCTACGACTTTGGTAGCCCACCAAGGATGTGCCACTAACACTAAGCAAGGGATCCCCTCCACCAGCATCATTCATGGGGGCCCTTCGACAACAATTAAGAGGATACCTCAGATAGGGCGATCGAGATTAACAAGGAAGATGAAGATCCCAAGAATGTTCCTTTGTGTTGAAGGTCCAGAAGGCCGGCGGAGGGCCTCTCTAGCTAATCCTAGGTGCAAAGGGCTGAGGATCCGGAAGGGGAGAGACCTAATCTCATTAAGGACTTCTTGACATCCGTAGTCCCAGTTAAGTCTGAAGTCATGGAAAACCCCTCCATCCTCTTAGATGAGCTCCCCCCCATTTTTAGCCTTTTAGCTTAGGCAAAGTTGATACTTATTCGTTGTACTGTAATGTTGTAACTTTTCTTTAAGTGTACGTAGGTGGCTCATTCCCTTTGTTTTTAAACCATTGTGGCATTTTGTATGAAATGAATACATGGTTCACCTCTTTCTTTACTAAGCGAGTAGTTATATACTCTTAGGGAGCTCAGCCCTTGCAGCTTAGTTAGGTATCAAAAAAATCTCTAAGGGACTTGATCTCCATAATGCTTGGCAGGCCATGAAGGCCTTTCAAATATTTGCAAGGATTTGATCCTTAGGCACTCATACATGTAAGGGGTTCGACTCGAGCGCTTGATAGGTTGCGGAGGTCTTTCAAGTGTTTACAAGGATTTGATCCTTATACACTCATACATGTAAGGGGTTTAACCCGGGCGCTTAACAGGCCACATAGGCCTTTTAATAATTTATAAGGATTTTATCCTCGGGTACTAATAAAAATATGGGTTTTAACCCCAAGCGCTTGTCAGGCCGCTGAGGCCCTTCAAGTGTTTACAAGAATTTGATCTTGTTGAGGAGAGTGAGGGGCTTCCACCTCCTCGACTCATAGTGTGTCCTAGTACATAGGGTAAATTGGGATAATTTAAAGAAGCACACTTTGGAGGTCATCGCTGTACCTCTCAAAGATACAATTTATATGCTCTTTTTGCTTACTAAGCACAGTTACGTAGATAGTGGCAAGTCAGGGTCGTCCATAGAGAGGATGGATATTCCTAAGGGTTTGCAAATATAAGGGTGCATATAGGCCTAGATATAGATATATACATACATATTAAGACATGTAAAGAGGGGGGGTTTATGTTGGTTTTTCTAAGTTATGAAAGTAAAGACAAGATAACTAGCAAAGTTAAGTAACTATGCTAATCATGCAACAAAGTAATACAAAGATACAAAAACTACAAACAATCAAAACTTAGGGGAAATAGATTTCCGCTTCCAAACCTATTATCTATCCTTGAATCCACGACCTATTCACTACTTTAACTACTTGTTGTGAAGATAAATATTTTACCCTTCTTTGATAGTAGTTTACAAGAGTGAATTCGACATCTCTCGCTAAACCTCACTAATGACCCATTTAGTCGGTCAATGCCTAAAAGTATCTCATTAGTGGCATTAAGTACAAAGAATAAACAAGATTGGTAACACTTATAAACACTACATTGTGTCTAAGCATTGAACCAATTCATGCATTTACACAAGTTTAGTCCAGAACGTTCAACGTTCATAAATTTCTTCTATTTGCTACACAAAACAAACATGATAAAGAATTCGACATAATCACATTTATCTAGCATTCATCAAATCATCAACCATATTAGAAGCTCTAATTAATGCTTTTGAATTCCATATCAAAAGAGGGGGAAATTAGCTACTTTCTCCCAACCCTAACAAGAAATCATACAAGAAATTCATATATGCAAACTTCCAACACCATTAATGGATTCAACAAACAAATTCAAAGAAAAATAAATGCACAATAGATAAAGCATTAAATAGATAGAAATGATTCTCAAGACATTAATAATGAAGCTTCAATCCATTGCTCCCAAGGAGATTACTAGCCGAGATAATGAAAGCACATAACTAATTTACAAAAACTAAGAAAATAATAAGAAGAAACTAGGGTTTCAAACCCAGAAAATCGCAGGAAGAAAAAGGGTTCTGAAGAGAGAGGATAGGGTTTGGTATTTATAATACAGAAAGAAGGAAAGATTTCTTGCTACCCATCTGTCGCGACTCACAACGAGACCATCACGAGTCGCGACAGAGCCTATATTCAACATCTTGATTTCTTCTTCTCCTTGTCTCAAGTCCTCCTCTTCACGTCACTTTTCTTTAATACTTCTAGTCTTCAAAACTCAAAAGAAGGTCTTCAAATCTTCAAAGATAGTTTTCAAAGTCTTCCGACATTTTCCTTGTAACACAAAATTCTATAAAAAAAAAGTAATAGAAGCGTAAAGTCACTCTTAACTTATCTTAGATAATTTCAAGGAAAAATGCCACATTTAGAGCACAAAAGTGAATCCAAAAAGCCCCCAAAATAACCATATAAAATGGACACATCATGAATATATATATATATGTGTGTGTGTGTGTGTGTGTGTGTGCAATTAAAAACAAATAGTATTAACTGAAAATCAAATAATTTCATGCTTTTATTTGTTGCCTAGTTTTAGTCCTTACCAAAGTTGGTTTTCCCCAAAGTTCCGTTGCTTCAAAGTGTAGTGGAAATGCGGGCTATTCTCTGCCATTGTATGGTGTAAAAGCTCAAACACAACATGTTTAGGGTTACTCCGTTGTGCGGAGAACTGTATTAAAACAAAAAATAATAATTTTGTTAAAGTGTACATATGTATTCACATGTATATATATATGTAAAATGTTAAAATACCTTGAAAAAAGGGGCGACTTGAGAATCTTTCACCAGCCATAGTCTAGCATATAAATTGAAAATGATTAGTGCAAACTAGCCTTATAAAAACAACGTGCGACATTAGCCATGTGTCACCGGAACATGTCGGTCTGACAAGTGGCTTAGTCGGCATGTATCAATGGCGTTGCCAGTGAGTCATCATGATCGATATATAGTCTGACGCATAACGTGATTGCAAAAAGAAATTTAAAGTTAACTTAAATGCCAACATGCGACGTCGTTAAGACATCGGTATTACTGATGAATAAATCGAGAAGGCTGTCGTCTCATGCATAACCTGAAATAAGAATGTGCCATGTTACACAACCGAATGGGACCATTCCCATCAACCGAATGGGAAAAACACATAATCCAGGAAAAATGATGCATAAGAAGACAAAGTTACACAAAAAAAGTCCTGAACTAAACCCTAACAAATCTGTAAGAAAACTTCTACATGTAAGAAAACTTAACACCCTAACAAATCTGGGTAATAACTAGAAAACTAAAAATACAACCCATAAAAAGCATAGATTAAACAAGGTGACGTAACATTTACAAAAATTTAAGCACGACAAGGTGAGTAGAAATTCATACCTTTTCCAGCGGAGAAGAGGAAAGAGGTTGAGACGCAATTGGTATTCACAGGAAACTTGGAAATGGTGAGCTAAAACTGATTCCTATGGACCCTTTATGTATAGTCGTTTCGAGACGATGTCATTTTGGGACCTTGTGTTTTCCGGTTAGGTTGATGTGATGTCGCATGTATATCGCTTGAGTCAACAAATGACCGACTCGGTTGCGGTGTCGCAAGAGTTAGTGGGCCAAAATATTTAAGCTCTCTAGCATAACAAATGAGCTCACCAAGAACCAATGAATGATTTCATCCTTGAGAAATTCACATATGGAAACATAACATTTTTTGATTGTGTGAACCGTTTCGGTCAACCACCAAAGGAAATAGTCAGTGTAGAATTTGAATATATCAAAAAATATTGGTGAACACAAATATTTCCTGTTTTAAGAATGGTTGAAATGAACCATTACACACAAGTATTTTATAGTTTTAGGTATGATCCTAACATAAAATTTTGGTTTGATATGGTAGGTTAAATATTAATGATTCAATAACAAAAAAAATTGCATTCAACAAATAGATTCAAGATTAAATTAGATAAACATCACACTCAACAAAAAAGTCTTAACGTTACTGATGTTTGTCATTGTTTTTACAAATGCTAAGTACTAATAGGGTAGGCTGATGACATTGAAAACTATGGGCACAAAACCATCAACCAACTCGAAGTAGAGCGTGTCTCCAACCTCCAGGTTCACTCCATGAAGGAACTGGCTAAAACCCTTTCAGTGTCAGGGTTTTTAGCCTCCCGTTCCCCGAGTAGTGCATGTGATACTCTATTTTGTGGCACCTCAAGGAAACAAGCGTATTGAACTTTGGTAGGAGCAACTTGATTTGGCTGGGGATGAACTAAATTATAAACAAAAAAATCACAGTTAGTATATATGAAATTAAATTAGAGAAAATTTTAATTGAAAATAAAATACATGTGTAAAAGGGAAGGAATTACAAAAATTGGAATTGAACCGAAATTTGTCTGGTAAATGTACGAATGAAGTATGGTATGATATCGGTAAATGAAGTCCACACAGAGTCCTTATCTGAATCACTTCGGATATGCATTTGTTCTATGAAATTAGTAATAATTAAATTAGAATATTAAAGAATTTACATTCTAAACAAAATATCGCTCACCTCAATTGGTACACGACTACTCAAACCTTTGCTTCCAGCCATGATCCCTGAAAATCATATTGTCACGGATAAAATATATAATGATAGATAGAAATTGTCCGATTGACATCAGTTCTGAAATGTACATGCAACGTTGCAAACATGTCTATATAAGCGATTGGTTAACCGAGATAAGTACGACGCCTCATTGAAAGATGAGTTAGAAAAAAATGTGCGACGTCACACGTCAATTGCATAGGCCGAAGTGGGAACTACTGCCAAGCGATGTTGCATAAAAACCTGGAAGCAATATGAAACAACAGCAGAAAACCCGAGAATATACAAGTTCTAAACGATTTACACATAATTGAATGAAAAGATAGGAATGAAACGTGTAAACCCTAGAACCCTAATCCGTAGGTACAATTAGAAATAAACACCATAGAACACATAATTCACACACCATATACATAACAATGTCTATCAAAAATATGAAACTGAAATAAATCTAAAGAATAAAAAAACCATACCTTTGAGAAAAATGGTTGAATGACTGTTGAAATTCGAGGGAAAGTTAAAATTTTGAAATGATTTATGAGGTGGGCTCCATATATAGGCATTTAGAGCCCTTGTGAAATCTCCTCGGCTAGTACAACGTCGCACCTTAATTGATCTAACCAACATAAGAGAATACAACCGACGTCGGTTACTCTGATTTTGGGTCTCACCATTTCAGCCCACTAGCATATAAAATGTGCTTGTGTTTGACCAAAACAAATAAAATTGACCTTAATGATGCTTTATAGTATATTAGAAATACCTATTGAATTTAATAATTTTCCGTGAACTCTATTAATGTTCGGTTCGATCGGAATCAATTTTACCACAACCAATGAACTTTTAAATTTTTGGTCCCTCCAAGAGGGTGGGAGAGGGTGAAATGCAAAGTTGTAGACTCCAATTTTCAAAATTGGGGCATCGATGAACTGGGGTATTAGTCCCTCATTTTTAAAATTATTTTGTTCCATTTGAGGCATCAACAAATCGGGGTGTTTGTCTCTCATTTTTATTACGAATACCGCTAGAAGAATGATAATTTTCACCACATGGAATCACACAAAATTACATATCCTTTCAATTTTATGAATTAATAAGATAATGAAATTTCGGGCATCAATTTTTTGTAAGTGCTAGTATGTGGTCTAGAGTAAATTATAGTGGTCACTTATAAGTATGCAAAGGTTAATTAGAAGATCTTGGCTAGGAAGTTTCCATAGGATCATGCCTTTTTATTCATCATTTTCAGGGATTATAAGTTTGAATGAGGATGGCAAAGGTTTGGAGTTGTTGTTGGGACTACAGGTAAAATTTTAAATTTTGCACTTAGGTCCCTCCACATATATATATATATTTTTTTTAAATAAGACACCGGTTTATTAGGATCCCTAAACCTGTTACCCAAAACCTGAGATGTTCAAAATATACAAGTTTCTAATCTAAGTAATTTTCCGATGCCGAGCTTCTAACAACTATCAATGCACTACGTTCCATTGATTATGTTTCTACATCTTAGATCTCCACCCCCGTGTTAATCTAAGGGTAGCCAGATAATCAATAGAATATCCACAAAAGAGGAATATATTATCAGGCGGTTTAATTTTCACTAAAGAGATGTTTTATCTGATGTCTTGAATTTGCAAAGTAACAATTCCCTATCTATCACCAATTACAAAAGCTTTGGTTTCATCATTCAAGTAACTCCAATTCCATGCCTGTCTACTTTAGATTTTTCTTGCTTCTGCCATCTTTGCTAGGGCATAAGCCATGGTGTTCTGCACCCTAAAGACGTGGGCGATAGATGCATTACATTGGAGCAATAGTTTCTGCCGCTTCCATGTTACTGATATCATTCTCCATGGCCATATAGCTCTCGATTTCATTAGATTACAGACATGAAGACAATCAGTTTGTACAGTTAGTGGTAGGAAATTGTGTTGAATGCAAACCTCTATTCCAGATATTACAACAAACAATTCAGCCTCAAGTGCATTTGATGCCTCTGTAATATTATCTCCACCAACAAACATTTCCATACCCTCTACATTCCAAAATACAATCCCAGCCTCTGGTGGTACAATTGGTTTGAAAGAAACATTGGTGTTTAAAGTATATCTCATGTCAGGTGGCTTCCATTTAACTATCCTGGTGATCTTTAGCTTAGGAGTTTTATGCACCGGTAAGAACCCTTTTGCTTCTAGTAAGTCGCAGCCAGAATACCTCTTTTGAGGGTTCATTGTGAAAACATCAACCACGAATCTATTTAGATCATACTTCATTCTAGAGATGCAAAGTTTTTTATTATCATAAATGAAAGCACATCTTGCTTTCCAGATTTTGAAGCATATGAAAGAAGGGATTAAGTTGAAATTTTGATTTTTTTGATTTTTTGTTTTAGATGCAGGGTGGTATGACCAAAACCATGAAAGCTTATCAAAAAGCATATGTATAAGTTGATTTGTAATATCTAGTAATTGATATGCATATAACCAAAGGTTAGCTGAAATTAGGTATAGGTTAAACATATGGTTCAATGTTTCAGCTTCCTGTAAACACAACGAGAATCTTGATGTATTAACTATCCCCATCCTTCCCCATATATCATCTAGAGGCAGCATGTTATTTATGAATCTCCAACATAAGATAGAAATTTTTCTAGGCAGAAGTTTATTCCATACCTTTGCCAGAGAGCAGATTGTAGCTTCTTATTCTTGAGCATTTCATATGCAGACGAGATAGAGAGCTTACCTATCAGTGTTTGTTTCCATATCAATGGTCCTGCAAATCAGTGAAGAAAATTTCCTGCATAATATGGATACAAACAAAATCATTCAGTCCCTGTCTAAGATTAATGATCAATAAGTTCCTTTGTTCTCTGAAATCTTTCACGGTGATATTTGGATATGGGATTTCCATTTCACTATCCCACAAATCTTCTAGGCATCCTAGCTGAGTCCAGTTTGTTGTCCAAAAATTACAGTTGCCTTTACCAATAAGAATAAAGGAATTGTCCAAAGCAATTTGAGAAATGTTTAGATCTCTCTTCCAAGGATCAGAAGTCCTTGCTGATTTTTGCATAGACCATATCATTTTTACTACAGAGTGGATCCTATTTGTAGTTTCCACCACAGTTTGAGAGAGAAACTATCTATTATTATTGAGAAGTCCTTAAGCTGCAAGCAATTTTCTGTGTAGGGGTAGCTCAATCTATCCCAGCCTCTCCAGTGTCTTTTCTAGGTGCCATCTTTGTTACTTCCCCAAATAAAGTCTAAGCATACATGTTTTATTCTATTGACCACTGATGTTGTAGGTGTCATAACACACCAAGTGTGCTGAGGAATGACAGCCAGTAATGTTTAACTAGGGTTGTTCTTCCATCTTGATTAAGAAGCTTTGAGTTCCAGTCATGTACCTTAGCATTCATATTCTTAATAATTTTTTATAGAAATATACATTTAGTTTCTTTCCCTTAAAATGGTTACTCTCAGATACAAAAAAGGAAAGGACCCTGTTATATTACAGATCATGTCCCTGGTTTCCATGCTTGTTTTATTCCCCACATAAAAGGCAATTTTATTAAATTTATCTAGCCACTGGCTTTTTCATAGATTGTTAAGAATTGAATCTGGTTTTTAAGAGACTTATTTGTTGCCTTTAGAAAAATCATAGTATCATCATCATATGATAAATGTGAGATCATGGAGGTTCCTGGGATATGAAATGGACCAAGCAATTTATATTTGAGCATGCATTTTAGCCCTCTATTTAGTACCTCGATAATGAGGTTGAATAGTACTGGTGACAGGGGGTCTCCTTATTTGAGACCCTTTGAAGCCTTAAAAACTATTAGGGACCCCATTAATAAGTACACAGAAGTAAGGAACAGATATGTTTGACAGAACGACTCTAACAAATTGTCCATGAAACCCTATTTTAGCATTAATGAATTTAACATCATCCAAGATACTCTATCAAATGCTTTGGACATATCAATCTTTGAAATGAGGTTAAGAGACTGATTTCTCTTATCCAATAGTCTTGTCATCTCTTGCGTGATAAGTATATTATCATCAATTTCTCTCCCACGGATAAAAGCACTATGTTCCACAGAGATACATTTATCAATCACCTTTGTAATTATCTCAACAAGTATTTAAAAAAATAATTTGTTATTAAATTTAATTAAAAAAGATGGGTTTGTAATCAGATAGAGTGGTAGGAGTAGAGGTTTTTGGTATAAGGCATATAAGTGTGCTTGAAATGTTTGGTGGAATAGAAACAACACACATAAACTCCCGTGCACACTTAAGTAGATCAAATTTGATGATATCCCAGGCATATCTGTAGAAGAAACCTGGGTATCCATCAAGACCAGCAGCACTATCTAGATTCAAGCTGAATACTATCTGTCTTAGCTCTTCCATGTCTATCATTTTTATTAGGTTGTAATTATCCTCATCTGTAATGATCCTAAGGATGTATTCTAAGCATTGTGTTAATGCCTCACCTGTGATGTCTAAGTTATCCTGGCTAAGGAGTTCCTTGTAAAAGGGTGCTATTTGATTACCTATATTTGCCTGATTTGTTAGCCATTGTTCAGATTCATTTTTTATTTTATTAATCCTAATCCTAGATTGTCTATCCCTGACAGAGTTATGGAAGAATTTTGTATTCACGTCAGCTCCTTGCAACCATTTGATCCTAGATTTCTGTTTCCAATACAGGGTTTCCTCCTTCAGGTATTGGTTTAGCTCTGCTGTGGCCTGGGCTAGCTGGTTAATCATCCGTTTGGGAATGACCATTGGCTATCTCTAATTCATGTACCTTCATCTCAGTTTTCTATATGTTAGCAAAGATATTTCCAAAACTGGTCATATTCCACTGTATCAAAACATTTTTAAGCATTTTAAGTTTCAGTGAGAAACCCATCATACCCTGTTGTTATATATTAATCTCCCAGTTAGCCTTTATCAACTCATATAATTATGCCCTTTCTAGCCACATTTTCTAAAATTTAAAAGCTTTTGGAGCTGAGGTTTCCTGTATGTGTGTGTCTAGTAAGAGTGGTGAGTGGTCCGAGTGAGTCTTATTTAGTGCTTGTACAAATGTATTTGGGTACTGATCATTCCACGGTACATTAGCCATTATATGATCCAGTCTCTTGCACACTCTATTCACCCCCTTCTACTATTAGTCCGGGTAAATTTATTTCCAACAGTTGTTAGATCATTTAGGCCAGTGGACAGAATGTATGTATCAAAGTCTAATATACTATTAAAATTAGGGGTGTTGTTTCCCTTATACTCATAGATAGTCCTAATTACATTAAAGTCTCCAGCATAAATTGTAGGTATAGGATAAACACCAGTTAGTTGTGTAAATGCCTGAAACATTTGAGATCTCAACTGTCTATTATGTTTACCATAAACAGCAATGATGTGCAACCTGGCATTATCATCTGTATTGGTAACCAGTATTTTGAGAAAATCTTCGTTATCAACTACAAGTGTGGGAATAGGGTTGTTTTTTAAGAACACGTGTATTCTTGAAACCTGCGAAATTATGGCATCATCAAAACCTAGTTGAATCCTAAACAAGTCCATTTTTTCACTTTTATGTTTGTCTCAACTATTATCAAGATATCAAGCATGTGAGTATGAATTAGCTTTTGCAGTCTCAACCTAGAAGCATATATCCCTCTAAAATTCCACATAAGTATTTTGAGATTCATGAGAGGGTTTAGTTCTGACTTTCAAGCGAGTGGTAACCATCTTTGGTGAGTTTAAAAAAACTCCTTAGTCTATCTGGAGATTTGAGTCTAGGGAAACTATTCCAGTTTCTAGTTTGTCCTCTGTATCCCTTTCAGTATCAAGCTCAGATTCTTATCCACTAGCCCCTTCCATTGCGCATGTGTCCGCCTCTGGTTCATTTCTACCAGCATGTGCCTGCCGGTTAAACTTCATTAGTATTGTATTATGAAATTTCCTAAGATTGAGCATAGTGTCATTTCTATCAGATATATTGTAAAGTTCAGAATGAAGATTATGATCCTTATTGCTTATGATTTGCAGATCATCCATCGAGCTCCAATTTGAGAAATTTTGCTTCCTATTTCTGAAAGCTTGACCTGAAAAATCAACTTGGGTCTTCCTTGGTGGACTTGTAAAGTTCATTTTCCTCAAGTCTTTTAGGCTAAATATGTTTATGCCTATGTCTCTAGTCACCATTATTGGGTCCCTTTCAATACTTTCCACTGCATCTTGGAAAACCTCTTCTTCATTAGCCCCCTTTTGTTCTTCCCTTGTTGATTGGTCCATTGGATTAATTTCCAGGTCAGGGATTGGCACCCACTTCTCAGCTGGCTTCTTATTTTGAAATCTTAGCTTGAGAGTTCCGCACTCTGATGTGTGGTGTCCAATCTTTAAGCACTTAGAACAGTATCTGGGGTGATCTTCGTACTTTATTTTATACCACTTGCTCTCCTTGGTTGAGCCCAACCTGATTCTTGTTGGGAAATCATCCGTGAGATCCATTTCCACACAGAGAGGGATTATGGATGCCCTCGCAAGGTTGATTGTAGGTTTGTCTGCGAAGATGAGCTCATCGAGGTGGCTAACAATGTGCAGGATTGAGTCTAGATGTAGGTAGTACGCCAGTGGAAACTCCACTGTCAGCCAGATTGGGACCAGTATTGGCTCCTCTTTCACGTCAAAATTCTTAGTCCACTTTAGGACTTTCATGATTGTACTTCCTAGATTCCAGTTTCTCTTTATCCAGCAGCGTTGGATATCCTTGTCAAGATCAAATTTGATGAAGATATGCCTCTTGTCTAGTGCGGTGATTATCACTTCCCCTTTGAAGCCAATCTTCTTGAAGTGGTGCCTAATAAATTCAATAGATGCTCTGCCCTAGGGAATTTTCCAATGAGGTTTTGTTTGAAGGGCTCTGAAAGTTTATCGATCTCAGTATCATCGAAAACGACGGTGATTTTGCCTTTGTATTCGGTTACCGGATTGAGGTTGAGTTTGGATTTGTTATTTTGGGAGGGTTGTTGAGTGATAGAAGCTTTGTATGAGGGCAGCGGAATCGCACCAGATGGCGGAGCCGCCATTGGGTTATGTTTCCGGTGAGTATATGGAGGAGATGATGATGTTAATGGAAAATATTACCATTGAAGACGGCGATTGCAGTAATATTTTGTTGGAAATCGTAGAGATTGGTGGGAGCATTTTTTCGGTGACTGAGGGTAACTCTCTCCACAAATGTGAGAGAAGTGGAAATGTAAATTTGGAGATACCCAAAGTTAATTCACCTTGTCAGGTCCAATATGTTCTGATTTAGGCATGAGCGGGTCAATGGAACGTGCCCAAATTATTCACAAGCAGTGTATGAAGAAACTTTGCGAAAATTACACTATGGCCTAAACTTTCTTACATGTTCACTATGCGTCAAAAATTTGCCCCCAACCATAAGGTCAAATGTTTGTTATGAACACTATGCGTATTGTCTAAGAGGGACGCAAACCGGGGTAATCATTCATCATTTGTATTAGTATTTCCATCAATACCCTTAAGATAAGCGTTATGGGAACGATAATTCCCACCACATAGAATCACATGAAATTTATTTTCTTGGTTTTTTATGAAAAAATAAATTTAAAAATCCATCCATCATATTTTATAAGTGCTAGTACGTGGTATGGCGTAAATTGTAGATGATTACTTATAAGTATACAAGGAGTTAGTTGGAAGAACTTATGGAATAAGAGTAGGTTGTTTGTTACTCTCGGTTATTATAAGTTTGACTAGAGATGACAATGTTTCTTTTACGGACGATCGGAATCGTGTTTGGAACTACCGGTGAACTTTTTAATATTTACACTTAGACCCCTCCAAGAAAGTGGTAGATGTGCATATGAAAATTTGTAGATAACATTTTTTTATTCATATTTTTCCAACAATTTTGTTCTGATCTCGGATTAGAAGGATTGCCGAAAGAGGCCCCAATCTTGACATGGAGTATATTACAACACTTTCCAAAAATTACCATTTGGCCCTCATTTATGACGTCACAGGTTTGTCTCCTATTCCGAATCCATTGCCGAACAGAAATCGACGTCGGTCACAATGAAATTTTCAGCGGGAAACGAAAATTTTAGCCAGAAATTTGCACCAAGATTTTTCCCCAACCAAAATTTCAAGTCATTAATATCAATGCCATTACCCATTTCTCATCTATAACGCACTTTCTCCAAACCCTACTCAACACCATCCTCTTCATTCACACCATTACAAAAATTCAAAAGCTCAATCAATTTTTTTCTCAAACACCAACACGTATCTGATGATGGAGCATTTCTGGGCTTAAATTAATTAAGTTAGTTTTCCATACATTCAATGTTAATTTAGAAATTTAATTACCATACCTTCTATATGTTATTTTTGTCATTGATCAAAGCATGTATATTTTCATGATGTATGATGATTGTGTTACATGTTATATGGTGTATATTGTTTTTGTTTCCAAGATGATGCCATGTTTTTAACAAATAAGAAAAAATGGTTGGATTAGGGCTGATTGTGTGAAATAATTAATTATTCATATGAACAAAATATGAATGTCCAACGTCGATCACTGTTAGTTGGCATTTGCGATGTACAACCAAATTAAGACCGACGTCGTACAGTAAAAAGCATGACATATCTTGAATGACCGACGTCGGACGTAGGTCGACCTTGGCAACATCAGTCACTATAGTTTGAGATGCCACTTTTACCAATATCTATTTTCCCCAAGTTGACATTCACGTCATCTACGTATAACCATATTATGTGTTTTTCCTTTTGCAACTGTCCAATTCTAACATAAATTTTGTTTCTTGTGTATTGGGTGTAATAGGACAACGAGAGTTATTGATGGACTGTAAAACGATGACTTGTCATTTCCCTAGTCGCCCTAATAGTGTCAATGCCTTACAACGTAGACAATATGAAGGTTCAAAATAGTTGATGTTTAAATCTAATATCAACCTTGTATATTATTACATATTGTAACTTGTATTTATAAAATTTGGTGGAGTACTGTAGATGCGTTTTACACTTTTTTTAAAAAAAATCTACTTCTTTAATTATTTTGTTTCGTTTCTTTAATTATTATTTTTTTCATTTTTTCATTTGCAATTATTTTTCTTGTTTTACTATTTCCATTTTCCTTTTTTTCCACTTC